>VYYI01004368.1:0-10571 GCA_021029175.1 Bilobella aurantiaca
CAGCCATTTTGGAAGCCGACCCACACAGAGTAGCCTCTGTTCTGTTGAGTGTATTAATCGGCAACCATCGTCTAAGCGTTTCAGCCGGTGAATCCTGATCGGAGATAACAAATATCTGTACACTTTAGATTGCATATTCGGATGCACGTACGTCAGAGACGCTCACAATGCAGAGCAAAACTTGATCAGCGTTTGAATTTGAATGAATATATCCAGGGTGTGAACCCCTTTAGATCTTGACAAAAGGAACAAAAGAAAATGGCTGCAAACGGGCTATGACTGAGTGAGGTGAGGTGAGGTGTGATTCTCAACTTTAATGCAAATGCTAAACAGGTAAAAAAATCTAGAGGGGGAGGTTCCCCGACTTCCCTAATGATTTCCAGCCATCCATGGGAAAATCAGCTGAGGGGGAAACTACTGCGAGGGAGAGAGAGGCAGTCGGGCGATACAGGATGTGGAAGAAGCGGATACACTCTCACTCCACTACGTACTTCCAAATCACCATTCTCCCCACATAGTAGACCACTCCATTCAGTTTGGATGAACGTTATTGTGGAGCGAGAATTATGGCTCATTCAGGGGGTTGTCCGTGTGAAATCCCCAGTTTTCACGACTATTTTGCAATTAATAATCTTAACTTGAATTTATTATTATTTAGCACATTACTTCGGACTTTGTGCTCTCAAATCAGGTTTCGGAATCAAATCCAGTTCCCACGGGCCGCAAAAGTCACGGTGCTGTGAGTACTCCGCAGACCACAGCAGCCGACGAGACGTCATTATTTAGTTAGTGTGAGCTATGCAGGGGGACAAACATTTGGGGAGCCATGACAACGCTTGCAGTTGCCGAGTTGGGGAAGAGACTCTTCAAACTACCGTCCCCGCCCCTCATTTTCCTTCCGTATTATTCCCCTCGCTCGGCACCGCACACTACCACACCGCTCCATCCCTCCTCGTACGCACCCAGAGAGTTCATTCTTGAACTTTGCCCATTGATTCCGTTGGAATTCGGCTACGCTCCCATGCATCATTCATGGTGGAAATGAGCCAGTAATAGCTCCCTTGCATCCATTTCAAGCTCCCAATGAGTCAGGTTGTCGTGTAGACCCGTGCGTTTCAGTATGCAGGAAAGGTCCACTGTACATTGTGCGGAAGTTTAAGTGTGTGTGTGTGTGTATGCGTGCATCTGCGCGTGTGTGCGTGTGCTTACTATATGTGTGTGTGGGTCTGTGCATGTTTGTTAGTTAGCATGTGTATGGTGTGTGTGCAGTGACGGTGAAGGTGACAAAAGGGCTACCATATAGCTACCGCCTTGGGGCTGCAGAACAAAAGACGTGATCTTTGTCATCGTCATAGCCATACAGCGTGACTCCCTACGGGGATTTTTTCAAGTTTACAGGGACACACACATGCACACACGCCAGAAGGTTCAGTCATCGGGAAGCCCTATGGAATGTCATGACGAGAGCGTTTCTTGGGTGTGTACTACACACTTTCGTCCACTCTCCGTCCTTTTACATAATATGACCATTAATTACTAGCATGCGAGTCCACAGGAGTGTAAACCTCTCCTCTGCAGTTTGTCCTCCAACTTGGATTCAAGCTAAACAACAATTGTTGTAGCTCCTGGCAAAGACATGAAGCCAGAGTACAAAATCCTATATGTGTACATACCTTTCCGCACCTCAAACCGGGAAATATTGATCCAATAATAGATATATGAGCGTAAAAAATTAACACTATATTCAAATTGAAGCAAATCCTCCAAACAAAACTGGCCCAAAGTCCCACCTGCCCCAATGAAAATGAGTGGTACGGTAGTGGAGCACTTAATGTGGGACGGATTTGGCTCAAATCTATCTATTTACTACAGTACAAAAAGTATTACTATTCCCAACCCATGAATTGAAGTAACTACACTGCAGCGAGGGCTTTTGATATATTTATTTATAAATGTTAACGCCTTTCACAATGGCGGCACAATTCCTCATACAGTACAGCTCTCATGTATGTACCCAAGCGGGGGATTCCTGAGAAGACTCATTAAAATTATTCACGGTTAGGTTCAAGGAAAGAAAAAAAATGTGGAAATAACATTTCGAGAGACTGCGGTTGTGGCGGAGGGTTTTGAGTTGTTGGAAGTTTGAGCACTATGACTGACTGCGTGAGAGAGAGGGAATGTAAGCCATGGACCCTTGTTGTAACTCATCTAGCGTAATATTGGGAACTCGAACAAAAGCAGCACCAGCAGCAGCAACAGAAGAAGAAAGAATAACAACAACAAGGACAAAGTTTGGAGAGGATGGAAGAAGGATTCCATATATCTTTTAGAGCCACCATATGTGGTCCCCTCTTGTGCTTAATAATTTCAAAATGAGGAAACTGTTACTTTGAGAGCAGGGATATTCCTCTCTATGTTGTCGTCGTCACTGCGGTTTCCTCAGCATTCCTCTCTTGAAATTCCATACCGCAGATTCATCTCCCATGTTCGTCCTCCTGTAAAGTCAACGTCATCATCATTATCATCATCACCATCATAATAAAGTTACCCAATGACCCAACTTTCACGAGGGAAGGGGCGGTATGGGACCAATACCACGTATCACTTTACCTTCTAATGCACACCTTCCTTCCACCACCACCCAGCCTCATCTCCTCGTCCTCAACCGAGACCGCCTCCTTGTACAATATATATTTCTCAAGAGAAGGGGATGCGATGTGAAGATCGGGTTCCCACTCCCGCACTTTCGTCCATCTTCTTCCAATAATAATGGTCAAATTATGACTGTTTAGAAATGTAATTTCCTCCCGCTCCCTCTCCGCACACAGTGAGCATCATCATTCCACGGGCGAGTGGTCAATGGAACAAGGAATAGATACCTCCCGGTGAATACTATAATGGAAGCTTGAGAGAGTAGAAATTTACTGCGAAAAAGTCATTTACTTCTCTGCTACTACTACTACTACAAGCCCGAGCTCTGATTTACGACATAACTCCCACCAGACACTCACCGTCGCGCCGCTTGAAATAGCCAATTAATGTGTGTGTACATTTAATTGGAGCCGTTCTCCCATTGTATTTTACTACTCTATTAACAGGGCGAGACGTGTAGTTATTCTCTATGGATATCTTTCACACAGTCAGTGATTTAGTTCGCACACTGCCACACTATACGAGCTATTAGTTATCATGCACAGCGTGGAGCAGCAGATCCCTACTACTGCTCCCTACGATCACTTAACTGTGCTGAGTGCTCAATGACTCTCTCCGTTAAGTGAGCCGTGGAGGTAACCATTGGTCATAACTCAATGGCGGACTGACTCAGTCAGGGATTTTACGAACCATTACAACTCTCTGATATTTACTCACAATCACAACAGCCGCAACAATAACAGCTGTGCTCCCTATAGGTTTTGTCTTCTCTCTATACATTCCGCTCATAGGGATTCCATCAAACGTCAATGAACAATATGCTGACGTGGCTAGGAGCTTAAAATATAATGGAAGATAATAAATTGCTGTGCTATTCGAGTTGAGCAGTGTGAGTGGCTAATTGTTTATTGGACTTTTGCATTATTATTGTGATGAGAGGAAGCAAGGTTTTGATTTGCAAAGTGGCGTGTAAGTATAAGTTCCTCCTGTGGAGAATCCTGTCTCGAGAGGGGTAATTAATAGATTTTGAGGAATTGAATCTCTCCAATAATAATGAATGGTTGTTGTACAATCCGTCCTTTTACCTCACCCCCACCTTCCCGCAGTCAAAAATTAGAAAGTATATGTATTGAAAGAGGTTATCTTGGAATTACATGTTGGAGTCTCTCTGTGGAAGGATAAAAACAAAGGGAAAACTGTGGAGTGGTGCAACTAGTTAGTTGGATGAAAATATGTTGTCGGGACTTTATGTATATGCACATACACACACACACACACATTATGAAGTCATTTGTAAGTACGAAGAGACTTTCTATCCGGCCAAAGCGATTAACAATAGTAATGGTTTCAATCATCTCACAAGCATTCCTCTTCATGTCTCCCCCTTCGGAGCACAGGGCTGTGTGTGAGATGGAGGGCAAAAAGTCATGAGAGACGTCAAAAGGGTCTCCATTGCGGCAGGATTAGAAAGGTCCTCGTCAAAACTCTTAATTTACTCCATTGCAAAAAAGCTGGTGGAGAAAAAGATAATTTTCAGGCAGTAAATAATGGGAGAGAGAGAGAGGTCGAGAGAGGAGATTTAATCAAGTGTACGTATTTATTCGTGTAAGATCTCTGTGTAGATGTAGACAGACAGTCAGACATTTTAGCTCCACCACCAAACCAACCTTCGAATCTCTCACAGTGTGCGCAGACGCAAACGCACATATTATTATTATATTACATAAACACAAACATATCTTGACTGAATAAATGGGAGTAACCATGGTGAAGTGAGTAATTTTTTTCGCTTCCAATTGCGCAATCCCACCACTGTTGACTGGGAAACCCTGCCAAGAAAACTGTTGTGTCTGCAGAGGACGACGATTATAGAGAAAGGCTTTCAGAATTAATTTCATAAGGAAAAGCTCATTGAGGATTTTCCCATATCATCTAAAAAAGAGATTCATCTTTAGCCTCCAGCACTTTCTTTGACTCTGCCCCCTCCTCCACTCCTTTAAAATACGTGGCACTTATTGTGCCTCCACGCGTAAGCGTATATGTACTAACTACCGTCGAGCTGGAGTTGTTCAGAGCCCAATTTGCGCGGATACACCTCATCATGAATTGGCTGCGTGGGTGGGTGACTTCGTGAGTTGGACATCACCTGAAAAGGATTAATCATGATATTTTCAGTAAACTCTGACGAGGAGATTCCGGAGAAACCTATGAAATTATGACCAAATTCACGTTTTCAAACTCTTATTTCGTACACACGAAGTCCAGCTCTCACGTGGATGAGGCTGGCCTGAGTGAGTCAAAGTCTTGAGCCCTCCTTCTCAAGACCTGAAAACCTCCCAAAAAGACCACCAATTAGTCAAAGTGAGCCGTGGTTTGCTGTCTTCGAGATGAACGAGCCGCATCGGTCTCCTTGGTGAGATCTAGATGAGAAACAAAAAGAACCTTCAACAGAGCAGTCCAATGGACATCATATATAGAGCAGAGAGATGAAGTACGATGACAGCATATAACTATTGGACTCGATGAAAGTACAAGTCAATTTTGACGAAATTGCAAGGGGCAGTTGTTATGTGGAAGCGTACATATATGTGTATCAAAGTGGAGCCCATGATTACACGGACTTACCATACCCCATCATTAGTTCATGGGAAATTGAACTTGTTAACTCTGATTCCTAAATGCGGTTTCGTTGGATCAGAGCATGCGTGCGTGCCCTTAACGAATCGCTAGTTGAAAGTTTGTTCATCAAGGAAGGAAGGATCGCGCACCTACAGCTGAGTTACTCCTAACTACCATACGCACTTTGAAACGCTCTCTGGAATCTCATCCTCTCCATCTTTCTCGGAATATCTCAAGCACGAAAATATAAAGCTCAGATGAAACGCATAGACACTCACGCACACACACACACACACACACACACACACACACACATACAGACGTACACATAAACGCAGAATTATTAAACTTTCTGGTCTGCTCAGTGAGTTCGAATCTCTGGGTGGATTTTAACGGTAGGAAAAGTTCAATGCTCCATCTTGCTCACTTCTTGCTCGGTTAGTGAGCTCTCTCGGCGAAGGAGCATGGTGCAGTGTAGCAAAGGAGGGGCCTGTGTACATAATACGGATACAAGTGGAAGTTTTTCACTAGAAACTATATAAAGGGATTCACATTTTCACAGGTGTTCCTATTACGATGGCTCAAAAAGTATTTCTCTCAATCCACTCAACGATACACACACGCACACTATTATGAGCCGTATGAGTTACGGAGTCAGTTGGATTTAACATTATTACAAACTCAGCTCTTTATACGCCATATGGTGCATTTCATAGATTTGAGCATGGCGAATTCAGGAGAGCTCCGTTCTACAACAATCAAATGAAACAAACGAAAGTTGAGATGACCATCATATATTTCTCCAATCTTCCGTTCACATTATTCTGAAGATCGGGTGACGTCACTCGCTCGTACTCACGTTTGGATGTTAACCAGTGCATATATATGATATTAAGACTGACTACTCGATGCCTATGCTGCGGAGAGGTGCTTCTTCCTTCATTTACATTCCAATCGTGTGTAGGAAAATTTACGAGGGAAAATGTCTTTTGAAAAACTCACGTTTCCAAATAACTTGTAAGTAGCATGTATATAGTGACTGACTGACGAGGTACGGGTCATAAAGTTGGTTAGTTATAATCTCAAGGCAGAAGCGACGGAAGAGGGTGTTCTTCACTCGATTACAGTGTGATAAATGACACGGAATCCCACTCACCCCTCTGACGAGAACATCCTCTATTGAGGAATTAGGAGTAGTTAGAAGGGCAATAATTATATGCATATTTTTTTTGGTAGAAATTTCTAAACGCTCCTTCCTCCCAATTCCCCAGACCCCCTCCTCCTCATTTCCTTCATATGAATTGCCACTCTCAGAGAGTTCATCATCATCATCATAATAATTCAAGTCAAACCGATAAACATAGTGCTCGTGTGTGCTGCTGCCGTCGTGCGGAAAGGGTTCGCGTCATTCCCGCTGATGTTGGAAAATTGAAAACAGTCGTCGCCCTATTACTCATTAGCGTATATAGACAGACCTTAATGTAGGAGCAGCCCCAGCGTATACGGGAGCAAGTGGAGTGGAACAATACGTGCGGAATTTCCTTTGCCTGCATAATTTTTGGGATCGGCAGAGAAGAGAGGAAAAGTTAGAGTCCACTGACTCCTCGTCATCATCATCATAGTCATGAGAATGGGCAAAAGAGCACGATCGTTCATTAGGGCGCCGTACGATGGAAAATGCCTGGGAGCATTTGCGGGAGAACAAGTAAATTAAATTAGAAAATAAGTTCCCCTGTTGACAGCTGGAATGGGATCCATCCTCCCCTTATAATTTCCTCGGACTCCCTGCAGATACTGCTGTATACACTGCATCAGAGCGAAAATATCTGGGAGAGGGGGAGCGGAAAAAATCCACGAGGTAATCGTCAAGTAGTGCGGTTAGTTAGGGCAGAAAGTTTGCTCGTATGCTCGTTTTATGGTAGAGAGAGAGAGAGAGAGACTGCGAACACAAAGACTCACGTTCCACATGCACACGCATGCCCCTCTGCGCATGAGGAGACAACTTATACATTCGTGGGGAGATTGTAAAAAGTTTACAAGCCATGCAAATCCGCTCACTATAATAAATCGTGCATGTTAAGCAAGAGTCGGATGAGCATTGTACGAGGAGGATGGCTTGAGGGCTAGTGGGCTTCCCTCAAGCCACCTACGCTGGGGCCGGCGGAGTAAACACGCACAAATCCCCAGTCTGTCATCCCATTTCGAGCCGAGTATTATTTTTACATGCTCTGCTGGAAGCATCCCCGCACATATGTTGAATTTTCCTGTTTTTGCAAAACGGTGGAAGTCACTCTTCGTTTGAGCCATTCCGACCGGCATGTGACGTGCCGTTTAAATCCAGTAATGCTCACAAATCCCATCCGCATTTCCGCCGCTCTTCCGGCCACAGTAACAGGTGGACGAGGGGATGCTTGTCGTTTCCATCTTTCCCCCCAAAAATTACGATCAAAATTCAACACCATCCTCCACCCCCAATTGCAATCATGATTCCCTCGAGTCATTCACGTACGTTTACGGGTTTTGCTCCTCGCGTGACAGTCAACTGGCCAAGGCACAGACAGAGTGAACAAGTCGTTTTCTACCTGCGGAAATGGCATGGCAATCCACTCACCATATCCTCTGAACATTGTCGGATTCTTAAAAGTATATGTTGAGGGAAAACATTGATACTTGTATAGCAAGCTACTGGCGTGCATGGAACCAAGTCTTACTGTTATATACACGGAAAACATTGTTTCACGAAGCCGCTGGACATGGAACATTGCATTAGATTCGCTGATGCAGGGGGTGCCAAACTTTGTTTCTCTTGTGCCATACACATAATAGTAAATGAAAACTCTCGTCTGTACCCTTAGATCCTCGTGTAAATCATTGTTTACACCCAACATATGCGCTATATCTCCTCATTGTTCTAGACACTCACTCATCATGGGTGGAAAACAATGTTTCGAACCGGTACCGACACGGACACAGAAAATTCTAAAATCCCTGTATTTACTTCACACCGTACAGAATGTTTACTAAATAGGTTTGGGCTTTGAGCATTGTGTGGAAACTTCATGTGTTCAAAACATTGTTTACTCCATGCACACAAGGCAATACCGGCTGGGCGTAACTTCTTGTGTACAGCTTTCCGCTCAATTTGCACACTTCCGTTCTACTCTTGAGAGATCCGCCGCCTGCTGTGGAAGACTCTTTGTCTTACGCATGGAGCCGACACTCAAGTTTATATATTTATCCTCGAGACAGCAGTTGGCGATAGTTGGGGAGATGGATGCTAATCACATACTTATCAATGTTTTTCCAAAGTGAAGAGGCTCTATAAACAATGTTTTTTCTTCCAAACTTTGGCCGGGAAAGTTCAAACGCGTAAGAGAAGGAGCAAGAGAGGCAGAACTAGTGGCGGCGAGGCTGGAAAACTTTTAATTAAAAGATGTAAAAGGAGTTTTGAGAGCGGCAACACTCCTTCCGCGTACTGCTGATAACTCCTTCTGTGGTAGCCCCAAGCTACATTGTTTTGAATTAAGACATTTCTTGTATGATTCAGACCTTGCGGGGGTGGTCCTACTTGACCGGGGTCAAAATTTAATCAAATTTTACATTCTCATCCACTCACGCCATATCAGTGGCTGAAGGCGATTTGGCTTCTATGAGCACCGAAGTCGTGCTCACACACATACAGACACACACACACACACACACACACAAACACCCATGTTCACAAATCCCATTTTCTCTTGCAAAACGCCCTTGGGTATCCGCTATGAGGTACCCACAAGCAGCATGGGATTTTCTCAAACTCAATTAATTTCTGAGACGGAGGGAAATGCAGTGCGATGCCTTTGAATCGTCAATGACTGCACTGACCTTAATTTGACTAATGGCAATCGGATGTTGTCTTGAACTTGGAAGCCGTAGTTTGTATTGCCCAGAGCTCATTCCATTATACACGCTGCGGCTCCTGCTCCCTCTTTTACAGACGGGACAAAGCCAGCTAAATACTACTGTGTGTGAGAGTCTGGAGCGCAACCAAGCATGACTTGTCGTCGTCTCCCCCTCCCTCGCAGTCAGTGCACGTCATGATTATTCCTCGGAATGTTTTTTCCAGTCATTTGACGTGCCTAATTGCAAAGGATTTATGCAGTCAGACTGACTGAGAGTAAGACGAAACTGCTCACTCTCGTTCCGTGCAGACGGATCTGAAGCAACAACGTGCTGGGTCCCCATTCTAATCAGAAATGTGTTATACTCAGCCATAAAATAATATGTGACAATAAACTTGCCCCTAAATGCCGCCCTAGCCAAGGTGCAAATTCAGCTCCTTTCCTCCCAAGCTGATTTGAATGAGAAGTGGTATGTGTGGGGGGAAACTGCCTCGGTTTCACGTTCTTGTTTTTCTTCTTGCTGTCAGTGTTCAAATGTGTTATGTGGGAATATTTTATTTGTGCAAGTGCGGATAGTCTAATAGGAGCAGTAGTTGCAGTAGTAGTTGGAGTGGGGTAGCTTATGGTGCGGAGGTAAGTTTTTTCAATTTAGCACCAGCATGCTCTTTCAGTTTTTTTAGCTCAGTCATCGTCCCCGAGAGTTTGTGTGCGTGTGTGTGAACGTGTGTGTACATAGGTGCATTCACTCTATCCACCTGCTCCAAATTACGCGCCGAAATGGGTTCAATTTGCATGACTTCTTTCAGGCTCCGTGCTGGTGGCTCTGTTGGAGCAAGCTCATTTCTTCGCCATGGTTTACTTGCAGACGAACAGAATTGAACTGGTGGGGGAGCCAGTGTGTGCTTTGTCACGGGCTTTTTATTTGCATTTCCATTTCCTTCTATGTGTGTGTGAGAGAGAGAGGCGGATGAAAACAAGGACTCTGTGCAGGCTACGTGATGTGCTCATCAATGGGCGGATGGATCCTGCAATCCTGCTTCAGGATTCTTCTTGTTGTCGGCGCTTCGGGTAAGGGGAAACCCAGTTGATGTGGATGTTGTGTTGTGGTTATGTGTGTCATTGTGCGTGTACGTGGACGTTACAGGGTCTGTGCGGAACTTCTACTTCCTAGTGTCTGTACATGTGTGCGGCGGATGGATTTGTTTGAATGTGCAGCAGTTGAGTAGTGTGTGTATGCGAATATGTGCGCGTGTGCTTGGAGCGGCTTAGGGCGTGTGTGTAACGGGTGAATATATGATTGTGCATAGCGGGTGTGTATGCGTCTGGTTGTAGTGGGTGTGTGTATGCGTCTGGTTGTAGTGGGTGTGTGTATGCGTCTGGTTGTAGTGGGTGTGTGTATGCGTCTGGTTGTAGTGG
>VYYI01004369.1:0-10570 GCA_021029175.1 Bilobella aurantiaca
TTACTTTGAAACGCCCAAAATCACCCAGCGACTTGAGGAAAGTGAAACAAGTACGCCAGAAACACTGGTGCTCACTTATGTAGACGAAATGAAACGGTAAGGCAAATTTAAAACTCGGCAATTAGCTGATTCAATACAACTAAAGGATACTATGTTTATCTCAGAAAGACACTCGAGGGTGTACCTCGGTCAGCTTTTGGCGATGACGCGAAGTGGTACCTTATTAGATATAAACGCTTGATTGAAACGATACAACCAATTGCAACACAAAAGGGTGAGGAGGGAAAAATGGAGGAGGAAAAAAAGGAGGAGCTAAAAGAGGAGGAGGCAAAGGAGGGAGAGGTAAAGCAAGAGGAAGTAAAGGAAGAGGGGAAGGAGAAGGAATGATTTTGTCAATTGTCATTTCTAAGAAGTTGATGCCGACTACTAATATCAACAAGAAACCTAAATATAAAAACATTTCAAATAATTCTTAGCATTGTTAAATATAATTCTAGCTTCGGGTCACTTTCAATAAAAACGCACCTAAATTAATCAGAATCGCAATTCTAAGCACCTTGTCGCCTATAACTTACTAGAAGAGAAATTGAGAAAAACTTCTCAAAAATTTGTTGTGCAATGACTACTTCCAAATACCAAGCTTTAGTCAGCTACTTTACATTTCTTGCTATTTAGTTATTTGAATACGCAGGAAAATGAAAAAAATTGTTAGAAAAACTTAAAAAAAATTAATTGGGTATAAATTAAAAAAAAAATTACATGCTTGATTAGTTCAATAAATATTATATTGCACAAGAACAATTTAGTATAGAAGAAATAAAAACCTTAGTGTTAGCAAAATACTATAGAGAACTGAGCTACACATAACGAAATCACCAGCATTAAAAAGGGTAAAGGAGCGTGATTTCTATTTGACATTTTCGCAGAGCGGTTGGATAACATGAAAGAAAAGGTATAGAGATGAGGAGGGATAAGGACTCATTAGCATAGATGTTGTCATCAAGCGGGCACAACGAACTATCCGTAACATTCCGCTGTTTTACGTGCCGAAACCACAAAGGCCGAGGACACCTGACGTGAAGTACGGCTGCAGAGTACCTCAACGCGGTTAGGAAGCCTATCGGCTAATTTCCAAATCCTCTCTCTGAGTATGCCTAATCACGTAGATACGGGCATACACAAGATTAGAGGAAAGGTAATTCCTTTAAGAGGAAAACCAATGAGACAGCCATTCTTGGTGGCTGATCTGGAGATTTGAACCCCCTGTTCTCAGGTTGGCTATTGGAGAGAGAAGCTCCGACCACTAGGCCAACACCGCCAACTCTAATCACCAGCAATAACTTTTGAGCTAAAATGAATTTTTCAAACATGCCATTGTAAGTTAACTTTGTGATATTAATCGAAAGCCTTTCAACACATGGCAATGAGGCCAAAAAAACCAAATCCTTAGCTATTAAATCAAGTTATACTTTAACAGATTGCCTAGCATATTTCTTAGAGCTGCGTTGGTTCCATGTGTACTAAAGCGGACAAATGATGAGGCTGACCTCGATGTGCCACTAGGAATTCTAGCTATGGTTCTCAAACTGAATTATTAATTTTTTCCCCGTTATGCAGCACTCCATAAGCTACTACGTCGCCTAATCCAAGCACGCAGATAAATTTGAAATTCTAATGCTAATTAAATTAATAGAATTTGTATTTTATAACGCCCTTTACATAAACATATTACGGAACGAAGAAGCAACAAAATTTAATACCGAAGCGTTTAGCATTAGATTTGATAAGCAATGCCATGTTTTGCTTTACTTAATGAATGCTAGGCGTATCGTTGAAGCTGATGAAAAAATTTCAAGCAATTATAATTTATATTACATTAAAATAATTATTACAACTAAAATATTGAATTCCATTATTTATATATTACAGTTTGTAATTCCATTGTTTTACAGATACACATATGACAATAAAATTGCATCCAAGGAAGTGAAATTAAACTTGAAGCATAAACAAACATATTACAAAGTAACAGCTACTTTTTCAAATGAAGAACACTAGATTTGAGGTACAAACGTTTATGACTCTAATATAATTTTACGAAAACATTGCAAGCCCTATAAATATCTTAAATAATTTTAAAACAAAAACAATTTTTTATGTCTGCATTTATGTAGTTACTTAAATTCAAATTAATATGGAATATGAGTAAAAAAAATACAAGTTTTGAAATATGTTGTCTCTTTGATCAATGCTTGTTTTCAAGTGTTTGGTATTCATTACTGCTGGATCACTATTTCTTGCATTGAGGCGATAAGCAAAAAGAATGCAACTAATTAGTATTTTTTTCTTCAAAAAAAAAACAAGCTTGGCTTAATGATTCTCACAACATCTTACGTTAAGCACCACAAGTATATTTATTGTTTAAGTATTCCCAGCCTTTCCATTCATGTTGACCATCCGCTTTTCGGGAATGTCAAATAAAACGCTTCTTTACTACATTTTTCAAGTATTTTACTAATACCTAACGTATTATGATGAAGATTTTTTGATAGATAATAATTAATATACATGTATGTTTTAATCAAAAATTAGGCAAAACAACAATGGACTATAATTACATTTTAATTAATCTGCAATTAAACAATTATTATAAAGTTGCGACACGTGTCTGAATATAATTCAATCGGGTTTGTCCAATTTGTTCTAATTTTGGTTTATTTATTTGTTGTGTTCAGAATGCGTTAGGATTAAGCGCTATGAAACATTTTAAACAAATTTGAGTTTAAGGCAAATTTTTGGCAGTTAAGTTAAAGCACTAATAAATTAATTCTATGTCGCACATGAGTTATCAAACAAATCACATTTTGCAGTATTTGCTTATTACTATGTATTAACCTCACAAAAAACCTTAAATATATTTTACACATATTTCTATTGTGTGGAAACATTTTGTATTTGTTGTTTTTGTCTTAACGTCTTAAACGCGTCAAACGCGATAGGTTTCAAGTAGTCTTCCAGCGTTGAGTTGTAACTATTTTCCAGACAAGTAAAAATCAAAAACAAAAAATAGTTCTGACAACTAGCACAACACTTATGGTTAAGACTGAATTAGTTGGGGAACTATAGTTTTAGCAAGAATTTCTCAGATCCCTTTTTAGTGTCTATCAAATGCCGGCCGGCGAAGCGTTTTTAGTAGCGGAAGCGAAGCTGGAAGCTACTTATGTTTACTCGTCATTTCTGTCTGTCCGTCTGTCTGTCCGTCCTGAGATACAAAATCTATTTGCGGTGTTGTACTTTTAAGCTTCCGGCGCAGTTCCAATTTGTTTCCTGACCGAAAGTGACCACTCAAGGTATCTCAAATATTTTTTTTAGATATGAGTTCTTTGAGTTTCGGCGAAGATCAAGTTTGTTTTTGTTTGACAGGAAGTGACCCTATTGGGGGCCAAAGGTCAAGGTCAAGTGATATAATTCTAGGACAACATGGAAAATGACCCTTACAAAATTCCCTCTTTTGAAAAGGGAGCAACACTTGTTTAGGGCACTTTCTCTGCGACCCCCAATAACCCCTTGACTCCAGAATGACCTTTCAAGGTCAAACTCTAGCTCTTATGAAACAAAAGTTATGAGGGTCCGGATGACTCTAGAGACTTCTTTGCGTAAAAATGACCCTTTCATCTCAAAATTACATTTCAAGGTCAAACCCTGGTTTTGCATAAATCAAAAATTTATGATGGTCCCGATGAGCCTTCATTCACCAGGAAATGACCCTCTTGTGGGTCAAAAGTCAAGGTATATTATTCTACGACAACATGAAAATGACCACTACAAAAGTCGTTCCTCTTGTTAAGGGGAGCAACATACATATTGGACACCTTTCTCTGTTACCCCCTCCCTCCTCCCAATTACCATCGAATTGACCCATTGACTCCAGAATGACCTTTCAAGGTTAACCTTTAGTTTTGCATAAAAATTTTTTATGATGGTTCCGAAGATCCCCGAGCCTGCCCTAGACTTGGAAATTATCCCTTCACCTCAAAATGACCTTTGCATGAAATAAACTAAAATTTCCAATTTTCCGACTAACGAGCGCACCCCTTCATTACAAAATCACCATTTAAGGTCACACAGTTTTTGCATAAAACAAAAATTTTGTTAGTTTTTATGATACCACTGACCCACGTTCAAAATTCCCGGAAGGTCATACAGTGCGTTATATTCTAGCACATTAGAAAATTTCGGAAAAAAAATCTAAATACATTTATTTAATTATTCTAATATTGGTTATAATTCTTCTACCATTCCTATTGACACTACTTTGTTGTACTGTTTTACCACGGTTTATTCTTAACCAGTGGTTACCATAGGGGCACAATTTTTTCCCTCAGATTTTTTGTTTTTGTAAACTTAAACAGCAAAACAAGCCAGTCCTTTTACTGAAGGATCTAAAAATTAAAACTCAAATCCTCTTGTTCTATTACGCCCGTTTTTAGCGAAAATTATATAAAAAACCTAAAGGACTCGAGTTAATAAATATTCTAAAATAATTTATGCAGATTATTTATTATATGTTTTGTTTATATTTATTTATTTTTGTACAAATGGACTAATTCCAAAGTTGAACTTTTCAGGTCTTTCCCGAACTTTTGAACACTGACCCTTAATTTTGAAACCCAATAAGTTTGGATTTAAATCATATATCTTTTACCAAGCAATTATGTATTTAACAAAAGGCACTTCTTCTGGTCACTCCGTGTAACATTTCGTGAACTAGTTATCTAATTTATTTAGAAATCACTTTTCCACTAACAAAGCAGTAGGCAAGACCTGCTAAATTCAGAAGGTCATAAATCCTTTTTCCAAAACACTTGTTTTAGGGATTGTAAATTGTATAATTCTAATTTTACTGAAATTTCACAATTCAAATTCTAAAATTTAAAAATACTTTTTTCAAAATTTTTTTTTGAAAAAACTAACAAATATATTTTGCCTTTCTCTCGAACTCGAACCGATATTTTGGAACTTTTTCAATTTTTCGATCTCGAATCGGTATTCCGGACTCAAACTTGATCCATTATTTTGAACCCGAAACGGTACATTGAAACGTTTTGGCTTTTATGAGTACAATGAAGGTTACTTTATTAGTAGCGAGTAGTGTGTATACATGGTCCTTGGTCTTCAACCCATAACAAGTTTACTGAATGACCTTCCTTCGTCACATTTTTGGAACAAAATACAGGACAGTTTGTTACTTACAAACACACTTTCGCGTAGTTCATCCGGAAGTATACCAACAAATTGTTCAGACCTGGTGCGGATTAGGTCACACTTTAGTTCTAGTCAGAGTTCTGTTCTGGCTTCCAGCGAGAAAAGACGTCTCCACTAAACGTTCTAGTTTTTCTAACAATAGCTCAGTTACCTAGACTTGCAAAGTTTAGAACGATAAGCCAGTGTAGCGACCTATTGTCCCAAACTCACCACTTGACCCATAGTGCTCGTACAGAATACCGCCAATAGGACATCGCCAGAATAGGATATCGCCGGATTAGGATATCGCCGGGTTGGGATATCGCCGGAGTAGGATATCGCCGGAATAGGATATCGCCGGAATAGGATACCGCTCGTTTAGGATACCGCCCGTTTAGGATACTGTCAGTCTAAGATACCACCCGTTAAGGATACAGCCCGTTTAGGATACCGCCCGTCTAGGATACGGGCCGGGATAGACATCTTTGCCCAACAAGTCTCGCTACCTGAAGGATTGCATTGGAATGGACGGTGAAATATGGAGACCCTTAGTTTTGACGGGATAGGGTATCCGGGTCGGTCGGCCAAACACCCGTTAGTAACCTGACCCACACGAGATAATCAAGTAGAACCACAATCTACTCGGATCACTGAAACAAATATAGTTGCTTCTACTTTTCTCAAAACTGTAAGAAAGAGTTACTTTTTTGTACCATAGGCCTACTCAGCGGCATTCGTACCTTATCCTGCTGCAATCTAGCTGCAATGTCTGTTTCTCGCTCCCCGAAATGCTCAATGTGAAAATCAAATCTGACGCAGACCACTCTGCCATTTACCCCTATTGGTAGAGATGGCAACAAGCTAATTCTCGAGGACTCAGAAGAGATCAACTTCCGCACAAAAAGTCTTCCATGTGTCCGTTCTCACCAACAGTGCCTGGTGACACAAAACGGTGGTGCTCAAATTAATTGTGTAGACACAATCAGCCATCCTTAAGAAAGTTGAGCCGATCACAGAGATGAGATTATAAGATCAAGGTAATTGAAGCTAAACTAGAGGCTTACGAGGTAAGACTGGAAGCTTATGAAGGAAGAGTAGCTTGATTAACCTTGCAATTTACTTTCTCAACAACTCTGCTTTTGAGTTTTCTCGGATTTTTAATATTCAAGCAATTATGTCATCTTTTTCCAATTTAATTTTGCTGTATTTTTTTAACCGCCTTTCCTGAATCTGTTTTGTAAAAAACTTTCCGTTTTCGGGTTGCTTCGATCCGCTTCTCTTGTCCAACTTCTCCTCGGTCGGAAAATACATGTATCAAAATCATGCAACGGGCCATTGAAATAAAAATTCATTTTTTCTTCGACTTTGTCTCTCGAACTGACATATGCTTTGCCTCTGACGTCATGCAGCCAGTGTTTGGCATCTACACGCCTTTCGTAGTGAGTGTATGGCGCTGATACTAGTCTATCTGCGCCTCTTCGTCCCATTCTTTGTCCATCCTTGCAGCTAATATATCTCCAAGTGCCACAAAGGTGATCTCCACAAATTATGTTTTTGAAAGTTGTCTTATTCAACTTTATTCTAGTCATTTTCCTTTGAAGAAGAGACTCCCGCTGCCTCCCATAAAAACCTAGCAAAATCCTACTTTTTCTTAAATTTGTGCAAATTTGTTGAAAGCTTATTGCTACTACTAAATGTTAATAATATAATTGTATTTAATGCTGAATAGCTGATACTAAATAATTTGAAATATATTTATAATAAAAAATGTCAATTACTAGTTATAGAATAATCAGTAATATTTATTCAATAAAAAGTAATAAGTTTAAGAAAACGTGGAAAAGGTAATGTAATTAACTAACTAATTCCACGGTGGCAAATTTAACAATTTGGCTGGAGTGGGGTGTTCACAATTGAATAATATTCCCCCATACGTTTGACACAAAGGTAAACACCCCGGGGAACAGCAAAGTCATATTCGGTGATTTATTAAATCATATAATTGTACGGGTTCTAAACCAGATGGCAGTTAACATGTCCATGTATGTCCCCACTTCCACACCTAGTGCAAACTGAATAGTCACTGGAATCTGATTTCCTGCCATATTCCTGATTTGTCCAGTCTGAATGGTAAATTGAGTCAATCCCCCTGAAAATCTTACCCCCAAAATTTAAAAGGCTAGTTTTCAAATATAGTTTGCTCATAAACCGTTTTACAACTTTGCAATAAAATAATTTTTAGCATCTCATATTAAGTAAACGTTGTAATAAAATTGGTTTTATTTTAACTTTTTGTTTCATTTTTAACCATAATTAATTGATTAAAATAACAATTTGCACCTAATATTACGTAAGGGATTTTGCCATATGAAAGAGTGTGATCCCCTCATAAAGTCACGGGAATTCCGGTGACTTTTGCTCAGAGGGAACTTGTCCAAAAACAAGTTTGAGCGAAGAGAAGCGGAGAGAAAACTTGCTTGGGCCTCCTAACAAATTCAACTTGATAAATTTTCGCCGTATTTGTTTCTTCCAAGAATTGAGAACAATTTCAGTTGAAACCAAGACATGCACATGTTCGTGTGCAGTTTAATTGCCACTTGCTTTTTGATGACATCGGCACAATGAATAAAACTTAAATGTGGTGCTAGAGCAAAAGAGCCAGAAATCCGATATTGAATACATTAGATGATACCATTGCATGACCCAAAAAGCATTTTCCCCGCTACTTTAGGTCAATTGATAGCAAGAATTTGTCAAGAATTTCAAGATTATTTCGTTTTTCGAAAGAAAGAATCTTTTTCAATGCTTTTTGGGTTTCTGGTTCTAAAGATTTTTAGGGATTTGACCTAAGTTTGATAAAAAAAACTTGCCCATTTATTTTGAAATAGGAGTTTTACTGGAATTCATAGAGCGGATTTTGTAAAAACCATTAAAATACCCCAAGCTTTACGTGACGGTGCCGTATTTTTTCAGCTGCAGTGAACCTTTCAACTCGTATGAGCATTTTTTCGACTTAAATATCAATTAATTTGAAGTCAAAATTAATTTAAAATTAATTGAATCGAAATTATGTGGGATGTGTTTTGCATCTTTCTATTAACCTTTTTTTTATTTAGCTTAAATTCTATTCTCTTTGCTAAATTAACCTAATAATAAATAATTTTTCAATGTTTAATGTGTTTCCTTCCATACGTACTCCTCTACATTTACTTTAATTAGAAAATGCAATCGCTGAAAATATTATTTTGTATTTGCGTAACCAAGAAATCATTTAGTTAGCAAAGATTACTAGAAAAATGAAAAAAAAACAGCAATTTTTTTTTGCATTTTGGATATCAAGTTACAAAATTTGAGCCTACACAAAGTTAGTAAAGTTTTGTTTTCATATAGTGAAGATTGATTACCATGAAAACCACTGAAATGGAGCTAGTTTGTAATTTTTAAATGGTAGTATAGCTCTAAAAACTTAAATAGTGAAAAAAAATAGTGAATTTTTTGGAAAGATTTTTTTCTTTTTAGCAAGATTTTCGGGTGTTTAGCAAGAATTCAATGCCAGATTTTTCAGTTTTTAAGAATGACTTTATCCGCGGTCTGGTTATGATGGTCCGGATAAATTCTCTTCACCCAGGAATGACCCTGGACCTCAAAATGACCTTTCCAGGTCAAACTCTAGTTTTGCATGAAACGAAAAGTTATGATGATACCGCTGATTGTAGGGCCCCCTTCAGTTGGAAATGACCCTTTGACATCAAATTGACCTTTCAAAGTCAAACTCCAAATTTGCATGAAACGAAAAGTTAGGTTGGTCCCGATGGTCGCAGAGTCTCCTTTCACTCGGAACTGACCCCCTGACCTCACAATGACCTTTCAATGTCAAACTCGTGTTTGAAAAAAAAAAACAAGCAGTTTTTTAGAACGCATCTCGCATGAAATTTCTCGCTTTTCTTTATCAGTGGCAATCGAGCAGCCGGGGAGGAACAAGCTCCAAGGAGAGCCCTTTCGTTTGTCATAATTCACTACTAAAAACTTCATTTAAAATAGTTAAAATATTAGAAACCCACAAATTAAAACTGAAATCTTCCCATCCTAAGAAGGTTTTTTTTTGCTAGTTATGATAATCATAATAAATTACACTAATTTTTTTTAATTTATTATATTTATATTAGATTATAAGCTGTGATGCTTAAAATTGTACTCTAATGTAATCACACCCTTAAATTCAATGAATTTGGGATTAAAACAAAAATCTTTCCTGGGTCACTAGTGTTTGACCCTTCTTCATTTCAACGACAACTAAATGACCTAAAAAACCGAGAAAAATTTTTTCTGTGAAATTTTTAAGTGAACCTTAATACTTATACTCAAAGTCACAAGACGCAAAGTGAATCCAAACTAAACTTAGAAATTGGTCATTTATCATGTTGTCTATTTTCCTCATATGTACTATACAAAGGTATTTGTTTTTAATGCAATTTTCTCAACTGGACGTTCAAACTATATTTATTTCCCACGTGATTACAATTTAGAAATGAAATATTTAGCCGCTGGATTCGGTTGACTCCTTACTGAAGAAAGCGGCAAAGAAGAGATAGACTCCCGTACCATCGGCATCGTGCGTATCAGTGCCCTTAACCAATCGGGCCTTGAAACCCAAAGCGGTGGTTCCATTCAAACGGTTCCTTAGCTAAATCAATATACATTAAACTAAAATTAAAATTAAAAAAATTAGAACTAGGAATTTAGTTGCAAGGTGAGTTTTAATACTTGTAGTTTAGGGAGAAGATCATCAGTTATACACTTTGTTCCAATCTTCAATGCTTCCTCCCATGAAATGTCTAGCTCATTTGCTATTTCCGCTTTTGTTTCTTCAAGTGAACTAATATCAGAGTACTTGAAACCATCTTTTATTTTGACAACATCATTTCCCCCTTCCGGCAGCTCCTTTCCCGCTAAGCTATGTATGCACACCTTTCCCTTGCTGTGCCCAGAATTGTCCAATCTTACTGTAAATAGAACAGCAATGCCCTTAGCATCTACGCTAAACTTGTATTTATTGCCAGGATTTGCTTTTTCGAAAAGGTATTTTTGAAAAGCCGCATCTAGCTAAACAAATACAATTATTTACACTATTATTTACAATTATTATACTTTGGCTTGCAATGCCACTTGGCAATTGGCTTCCACTTAAGGTATACTACGTACGTTCGGGAGTTCGATTTGAGACGTCAAAGAAAGAGGATCTCTTCTCTTCTGTTGTGCTTATCACACATTTTTTTCAACAAGGCCTGTTACCAAGTTTTTCAACTTACAATTCGTTTACAATGGA
>VYYI01004370.1:0-10569 GCA_021029175.1 Bilobella aurantiaca
TGTAGACGCTGAGCCGCATGTGTACTTTCCAATTACGCTTCCAGCGACAAAGGTCAAATCAGCCGAGAATCCACTGGTTGGAGCCAAGCACTTTCCGACCACTCGCTCGCGAAAAACGAAACCTCAAGCGATTCTGTACAATGACGAAATTGATCAAATTTACGAAATGCTTCCGGACGGAAGTCTCAACACGATTACCACTTCGGGCGGTGAGCATGTCACGGCTCCCAGCGCTGACACCGTGGTCATGTCAGAGAGCATGGATGTCAACGACTTCGCCCTGCGCTTCCTCCCTAAGGACATTGAGCTCATGGAGCGAGTACTCGCCAATGCACCAGAAGTTCTAGAGATTCCACAGTCGGCCAAGGCCACCACGTCAAGGGAGCAGAAGGACTCAGGTAATTGAGCATAATGTAAAGGGGGACTTAAGGGTCACTCCAATTAAGGATGATGACTTAAGGGCCCTTAAAAGTTGGACTTAAGGGTCCCAGTGACCCTTGACCTCTTGACTGATTTGACTCTAACACCTTCGACCGTTTCTTTGTTTGTCTCTCTTCAGAGGAAGTTCATTACGATCACAGTTACTGTGCCTATCCTTTATATGAAATCGATCGGACTCGGTACAAGGGAAAATCAAAGATAACAATACTTCCAGATTTACCAAGACCGTCATCAACTCCCGGCGGCACCGCCGCGGCGGAGCACAACTCCAATGCAACACGGCTACATTCTCAAACGGCGGCCGATGACATGGACCTAGACATGCTCCGGCCCGTCATGCGCTTGGACGGGACACTGGGCCCTAATTTGTGGGAATTCCCAGCGCAAGTGGTAGAAGAGGCTGGACACAGCGTCGAGAGCCTGGAGGGAGTGGACTTTGTCAAAATTAAAATGCCGCCCACGGCGCCCGGGAAGGTCAAGAGGGGCACCGCGGCGGCGAGCCCTGCTGAAAAGAAGCAACCACCTACTCCAGCCACTCCTGAAGGTAGCTTACTATTTTGTTCAATTTAACTGTTTACTGTTTAACTTAACTTTTGTTTAACTTGTTTAACTTAACTTTTGTTTAACTTGTTTAACTTATTGCATTGATTAACTGCTTAACTTTGTTTTAACTGTTTAACTTTTGTTTAACTTGTTAAATGTTAACTACTTTTCTTAATTCTTCATCGTTAACTGATTGTGATGTCTTTCAACTTTGTATTGTACCGTGCATTTTTAAACTTTGTTTTTGTTTACACGCAATTTTTACGTCTTTTTTAAACGTGTTTTTCTAGCTAAGTTGTTTTTGTAACTGCGATTTGTATTACGTTTTTTTTGTGATTAATTGAAACATTAATTAATTTAAACAGGGTGCTCTAAGGTGGTATAATTAATGTACGATTTTTAAGTTTGATTAAAGTACAGTTTTTTTTTAAATGGTTTTATGATATGGTAGTATGGTTTTTGGTTTTGTGTGGTTTTGGCTGTTTTGGTAATTGTTCCGTATGAGTCGTTTTTTTTTAAATAAAGTCGTTTTTAACTGCTCCGGGTTGATGGTAGGGGGCGAAGTAAAGTCTGTTCATAAAGTTTAATTGTAATTAAGTGATCATGAGTTTGGAAGTTAAAATTAAGTTTTATTATGATTGCGATTACGAAGTTAATTGTAATTAAGTAATTTCAATTATTTGCAGGTTTGTCTCAGAGTGAAGTGAATGCCAGATCTCGACGATCTCAGCGGCAGCAAGACCGAATCGAGCGACAAGAAGCTGAAAGGATTTTGGCTGAAAATCAGCAAATGCTGCAGCGCGAAAAGGAGCTATACAGTGGCAAAGGGCCCATCTCCCCCGCCCCCACTCCCCCTGCCACCGCTTCCAGTCCGGTGGCCTTCACCCTCGCCTTGACCTCTGACACGCCCTCGACACCTCAAGGTCAAGTCCCCCTTCCAAGTACCCCTGCCTCTGCTGACCTCACCAGCACCAAGCAAGAGTCAGAAGATACAACCAGGTAAGATCTGGAGCTTTGTTTAAGTTATACAACCTTTGTTTTAGCACTGCTTTGTAAACATAAACATGTTATTAAACATTTGTTTAATTGTAACTTATTAACTTGTTAAACAAGACTGTTTACAAATATTTCTTTGAACAGCAGAAGACCCTACCCCAAGCGTCAAAATCGAAAACTTCCAGCGCACTTGGCGGATCCGAACTACGTCAATTTGGATGAGACGGAGAGGAAAATGCACGAGGACGCTGCACACCGCGGCGGTGAGGAGAAAGGTGACGAAGATGGAGAGGACGATAAGGAGATTAACGAAGACGATCCAAACAAGTAAACTTAATTTTTATGTAAATTAAAGTTAATTGGGCAATTAAGGTTTTTAATCATTTACGGATTTTAACTTTAACAATCAATGGTTGATTGATTGAGTGATTGACTTTAACTTTAGGTTGTGGTGTATTTGCCAAAAGCCGCACAACAATCGCTTCATGATTTGCTGCGACACTTGTGAGGAGTGGTTTCACGGGAAGTGCGTCGGCGTGACGAAGGCCGTGGGTTCGAAACTCGACAAGTGGATTTGTCCAGCGTGCAAGCGAAAGGCGAAGGGTGTAAGCGCCAAAGAGACGCTGCAGACTCCAGTGGCGAAAATATCGCGAAAGAGTAAGACCGGAGGCGCTGCTGGTTCATCGGGAGGTCAAAGGTCAAGCGTTGACAAGGGGTCATCGTCCTCGTCACGGAAGTTGAGCCTCTCTCTGTCGACAAGTGACAAGGATGAGCATCCAACCCCAGAAAAGCTCCGACAGCGGCGTCTCACAGAGTCTTCGCAAACCGCGGCGGCGTCGCCCACGGTGGACACACCCACGGCTCGTAAGACGAAAACAACAATTAATGAAGTTTCAATTTTTGTCATTTGAATTTTTAATAAATCGCATAAACACAGTTAACTATTCAAAGTCAATTAACTTTTTAAATATTTAAAGTTAATTAAATTTTATTAGTTCAGTTTTAGTAAACTTTTGTGGTAAAATTTGATGATTCTTGTTTCAAACAACAAATTGTTTTTTGTTTACATAAACAATTAGTAAACATTTTGTTTGCAAATAATAAGTTAACATTTTGTTTTGTTTATTATTTTTCAGCTGGAAAGTGCATAATTTGTAAAACGAAACCAACGAGAGTGAATTCGGTGTTTTGCAGCGATGAGTGCGTGGTGAAGCACTCTCAAGAGATGGGCGGTCCTCCAGCACCTAACTCTGCAGCTAATAAGCTTAAGGTAAATTAAAATGCGCTTAATTTCAAACATTTTGTTGTGAAGCGATTGAATTCAGCGATTTTTATTTTTTGCAGCGATCCAATTCCAAGGTGGCGGACAAGGAAGAACTGGAAAACTTCTTGACCTTCCACGTCATTTCTCCTGGGGTCACAAAGTCCACGGTGGTCGTCCCACCCAAACCCAAAGAGGTCACCGCTTCCAGCCTTGCCGCCAAAGCGACGCTGAACAAAGCCCCAAGCATTGACCCCGCCCCTCCAGGAACCACACCCCCCTCTTCCTCAGCCAATGGCAAGCCTTCCCAGGCACTAGCCCCGCCCTCCGACAAAGTGTCTCCGCCCCCACGGCGCGAGTCGGAGACCGGCTCGTCCGAGCCGAAACGAACCAAGCTCGTCGAAGCGGCTCGATTGCTCACAAAACGCGGGAGTCGACCCTCAACCTCCAAGAGCTCCACCCCCACTTCCTCCGACGGCGGCCGAAGTACTCGGAAACGGCTCGTTTCCAGCTCAGAAAAAACGCCGCGGTCCTCGGCCAAGGAGGTCGAGCGGAAAAAGGACCCCGAGCAGCAGCGAAGGGAGTCGGAGGCCGACGTGGCGGCCTTCCGAGAAACGTCGCGTTCGAAATTAGCCGAAGTTTTTGAGAATCGGCTCAAAGAGCTTAGCGACTCGGAACGAGCCGAAATTCCTCCCTCGAGCACGCCCGAGCTGATAGCGGCTACAATTGAAGCCGAATTATTTACCACTTTCACCACTGTGAATAGCAAGTATCGTAACAAGTTTCGCTCGATTTTGTTCAATTTGAAGGACAGCAAGAACAAGCTGTTTAAAAATATTTGCATGAACGAGCTGCAGGCAAAGGAGCTGGTGAAGTTCGAGCCGCATCAGCTCGCCTCCGACGAGCTTGCACAGTGGCGACTCAACGAGTCGAAAAAAGAGCTGGAGATGATCAAGCGATCGGAAATCGACAAACTGGTCGAACTCAAGAATCAGGAGCGGATTGACGCTGAATTGGGTTTTGAGAAGCTGGCGACGACAACGGGTGACGACGAAGTGAGGTCACTAGGGTCAGCGGTCATCTCTGAGGGTCAAGGTCACGGGGTCAAGTCGGAGCCGAGTGAGGAGAAGGACAAGGAGAGCCTGAACTTTGGTCACCGTGCAACGACCCGCTCCTCCCCGAGGCACAAGTCACATCACCACGGCTCGAAACAGTCGAACAGTGACAATCAGTCGAAGTCGAAATCGGGCGAAGAGAAGGCGAAGCGAGACGAGTCGAGTCGAAGGACGAGGAGTAGTGAGAAGGGTCACGGGAGTAAGGGTCGTGACAAGAAGGGTCACGAAAGTGAGCGGAAGAGTGACCACCGTGGGTCGTCGGACCGTGACCACCGAAAGTCGACTTCGACCGCCGCCGCGGCGCGGCACTCCAACCCCTCCAAAGAGAGTCCCAAAGTGAGTGACCGGAGCCTGAGGTCACGTGAGCATGGGACGAGGTCATCGACCTCGAGTCGGAGTCGGAGGCACTCGGAGAGTGACAAGAAGGAGTCGAGTTCGACTCGGGAGAAGTTGAGGCCGAAGAAGAGTTCGCCGGTATCACGCTTACTAATTTGTTCATTTTAGGAATGTACAGAGAGTTTTTTAAATAATAAATCACCCAGTGAAAGAGTTTTTTTTTATTCAACATAAATGAAAAATTGCTTTTTTTGAATAACACTTATTTGAGCGCTAGAGTCATGCGCCGCCGTGAAGATCGTTCTAATGCGTTTTTGTTTTCGTTTATCGTAGGAAGTTGCGGGATCGAAGAGCGCTGATTCAGTGTCGACAACGAATGTCGACGGCGCAAAGGCGGGGACGGACGGCACTGACGGAGATTCAAAAACAGGTAATTACAAAATGGACTACTTTTTTTAAACCTAATCGATAGCAGCGATTTAGAAAAGTATATGTTAACGGTTTAGTTGAATTTAAAATGAGGAGATTTTGATGTGTTTTGTTTTTGGTGAGATATATTGTTTTTGATCGGCGCACATCTCTTTTTGTACAGTATTGGCCTTATTTTGGTTTTTTTTTTCTAATTTTTTCAGGACGCTTTTGTTGTTGTGTTGTTTGATCGGCGCACAATTCATTTGTAAAAATTTTTGTGTAGCTTATGTTTTTCGACGGTTTTAGGACGCTGGCGTATTTTTTTTTGATCGGCGCATATCTCATTTTTGTAAAATTTTGGCTAACTTTTTACGTTTTTTTTAACGTTTTAGGGCGTGCTCTCGACTCATCGACAGTCGACCAAGAGTTGCCGTCGTCGACGATCAAAACGCCGGATTTCAGTGCAGAGGAGGCGAGTTCTGCGCCGGCGGGCGACAGCGTCGAAGGTCAACAACCTGTGCTGAGTTCAAAGTTCACGATGCCGGAACTGGGAAGTTTTAACGCGACGCTGTTCAACGTTTCTCATTTTAATTTGGACGGTGTGTTTTTCCCGGAGAGTCCTGTGCCGATCGTCGGCAGAATCGCTCCTTCCGCCGTTTGGGACTATATTGACAAGATGAAGAAAACTAAGGTTAATTAAAATACAGAGATTGCAATTTAACAACATTTAATTTAATTAGGAGTTGCTTCAATTTAAGTTAATTAACTAATTACAATTAAATTTTTAGGAAGTTATAATCCTACGTTTAGCACCTGCCACACCAGCGGATACAGAGGGCTACATGACGTTTTTCACATATTTTTCATCGCGAGGGAGACTAGGCGTTTTGGGCGGGATTTCGTCACCACTGAAAGACGTCTACCTCGTTCCACTTGATAAGCACAGTCCGGTGAATAAGGTAAATCGCTGATTTGAAGGGCTTTAAAAATTAAAAATCGCTGATTTTTTTTAATCGCTGTTTTAGGCTCTCCTACCGCTGCATGGACCTGGCCTTCCACGAAAGAGAGCTCACTGCCTCCTGGCGGTGATCACGCGAAACTTTGCCGACAATCCAGCGCAAGTGTCGCGGCGGAAACTGTCGGTAGCTGCTACTTCGTCACCAAAGAGGATGAAGCTGAGCGCTGAAATCAAGCCGGGACTGATTTCATCGCTGAATTTGGGCGGGGGCAGGGAGGGACGAACGCGAAGCGGCGCTGCAGCGTCGGCGAGTCACAATTCAGCGACGGCAGCGATTAAGAAGAGTCCTGAAGAAAAAATCAGTCCGACTGAGGGTGCAAGCGATGTCAATGATGACGACTTGCCTTACACGCCCTGGGAGGAAGAGGATGGCAACTCCCCTGCTGTTGGTAAGTGCCTTTTTTTACGCTCGATCGCTGATTTTCTACAAACTCTCTTGGTCACTGATTTTCTACAAAATCGCTTCCCCGCTGATTTTTTATTTGTTATTTCAGAAGGTGACCCCTTAGCTACTGTCCAGTCCTCTGACAAGGACCCTATAATTGAGGCACAAATCAAGGACCTCGAAGCGAAGATCATGCAAGAGCAGGCAGAAATCCAGAACATTGAACTATCCCTTATTGCGAGCTCAAAAGGGGCCTCAGTACCCTTAATTATTCCAGGGCTCGATGGAGAGTTTGATGAAGGGACCACCGCGGCGGCGCCGCTTCAGTTCCTCCGACAACTTCCGGCGAAAGTCCCGAGTGCTTCCGAGCCGAGTAGTTCGGAAGGACTCGGAAGTGCCCCGAAGCCGAAAGGGAGTGACGATAAGGTGAAAGTGACGACAGAGGACGATTCGGCGCCGTACTCACCCTCACAATTGGATCTGGAAGAAGAGGAAACATGAAATCCGAAAAAAGAAAGTTGTTTTGTACCTTGACCTTTTGACCTACTGATTAATATACAGAGAGTTTTTTTTTGTCCTTTTGATTATTATACTGAGAGTTTTTTGTTGTTATGTTACTAAAACACATGGTAAAGAGTCCGTATCCCCGGTTAAGCATTAGGGTTAGATTCAGATCTTGTAAAACCAAGTTAATGCTCGTTTTTGTGGTTTTTTGAAAAAAAAAGTACTAATTATGGACTCAAATTTAAACTTTGTTTTGATATAGAGAAATTAAGATAGGGGGGACTTAAAAGGGCCCTTTATCAGATGAGGCACTTAAGGGACTCATATTACTTGTTTTTATTATATTAGGAATTACTAAAAAAATTAGTAGCAGAGACACTATTATATGTAGCATAGAATATGTTGTCTGCATTTATTCTATAAAGTTTTTTTGAAGTAAAAACCTATGTTTGACTGACATGATTGTTGATTGATTTATTGTTAATTGATTCAGGTTAATTAAGGTGGAGTAATTAAGTTTTTTATTGCGTTAAGCATTAAGAGCACTAGAAAGCCGAGCATGCCCGTTCTAGGACTACAGGGGGCCCTTAAGGGTCCCCGAAATTGCATGTACCCTTCAATTTTGACTTACGCTGAACTAGGGCTGAGAAGTCTTGAAATTTTAGGGTAACTTCTAGGAGAGTTGCAATTCTTAACTAACTGTCGTTTATAGGCTTTCTTGATAGGCATGTGTGTGCGTGCGTGAAAATTGCACCGCACTTATACCATTATTTGCTTATTATTAGTAGTTGCAATTCTATTTATTAATTGTCATTATAGGCTTTTTTTTTATTTAGCGTATGTGTGCGTGCGTGAAATTATCACGCAAAACTCAATTGCACGCACTTACACTCATTTGCTCTGCTCCTAATACCGAGCATTTCAAAATGTTCGATTGAGAAAAGGCTAGCCAAACAAGCCCGTACTTAGGACGGAGATGAAGTTGTATGTCTTAGGTCAATTAAAAAAAAATTGTTGGAAAAAGGTAAAAATTTACATTTTACTGGTTTAAAAATCATAGCTTAACTGAATATTGAAACGTTTCTAAAATGTGCTTCGTCAATGACGGGCTTGTTTGGCTGTTTACAATGCAAAAGTGGCACTTTAAGCTTTCCGATCATTTTTTTTTGACAAAAAATCTTGAGTAGATGTAGTTTTCATTGATTTACAGAGAACTGAAGATAACTTACGCAAGTGACAAAGTTGATAATTGTGACAAGTGCCATACTGGCCACTTGACAAGGAATGAACGTGATTGGTCGGTTTTAAAGTGAGGGTCACACAATGGGCTATGGCCGTGACATGACTTGTGGAGTGGGTGACCTTGAACGTGATATGCTATATGGTCATCCCTGCTCAACAACCAGCATGCATCACAATAAAAAAAAGTTCCAGGAGACTTAGCGATTCTTTGGTTTTTAGAAACATTTTGTTCTAGTTAGTTAAGTTAATTGTAATTAGGAAATTTACTATTTTTTAATTACATTGTAATTAGGAATAGTAGATTAATTCGTTAATTACAATAAATTAGTTTTTTTTTTTAATTTTGTGAGTTGGAAAGATGGAGCTTCTGCTCGGTGGGTCGGCGGCTGCAATGGCAGGTAAAATGCTTTAATTATAATTGAGCAGTTTAATTGCTTAATTAAATTTTAAAATGTCAATTAATTTTTTTTAATGGAGTTGCTAATTAAGGATAACAAATTTTCCAGGCGCAATTTGTAATCCGCTCGAAGTCATTAAGATACGAATGCAACTTCAAGGCGAATTACAAGCCAAAGGAAAATACTGCGTTCACTACAGGTACAAAACTGATTACAAAAAGCCGTATTTTTTTTATAGAATAGTTTTGTAGTGTCGTGAGCCAACTGGTGAAAGCTTATGCCCTATGAAAGAGGAGCACGAGTTCGAATCCTTTCTAAAATAAAAATTATTTGAAGTTTATAAACACCGAAGTTTTATTTTAAGGAATGTGTTTCATGCAACGTACCAAGTGGCGTCGAAAGACGGAATTTTAGCGCTGCAAAAGGGGCTGATTTCTTTTGTATGCTACCAATTCGCTTGCAATACTGTTCGACTCGGTTTCTACCAAATCGCTGCTCAGCGCGGACTTACGAAAAACGCTGACGGAAGCATCAATTCCGCTAAAACGCTGCTCGCCGCCGTAACGTCTGGAGGAATCGCTGGAATCTTCTGCTCTCCATTCTACCTCGTACGGGCTTTTCTTTTTTTTTTTAGAAAATAGTCTTTTTATAAGTTTTAAATAATTTTTTGTTTTTAAAATAAAATTTTGAAAAAAAAAATGCAGGTCAAAACTCATTTACAGTCCAAAGCTCACGCAGCGATTGCAGTGGGTACGCAGCACAATCACTCAGGAATGCTTGGCGCATTTAGAACAATTTATCAAGATGGCGGCGTCGCTGGTCTCTGGAGAGGTTCCAGCAGCATGATTCCTCGCAGCGCTGTTGCAAATGCGTCACAGTTGCTCACTTTTGAAAAATCGCACGGTACATTTTTAAACGATCTCACGGTACATTTTTATGTGATTTTGTCAAAGTGCTTTGCTGTTAGTAAAATGTTGCAAAAATCTACCGAGCCTTTTTTAGTGGTTTTAGAAGTTCTTAAGATTTTTGCAACTTTTATTTTATTTAAGAAAAAATGAAAACTTTTTCTTTTTTTAAATAGGAAACTTTTGGGTTTGTTTAAAAAAACATGTAGGCCTTTGCTTATGTTTTAAAAAATGCAAACTTATGCTTTGTTTTAAATTTATTCTTTTTTTTAGAATTCATGAAATCTAAATTTCCGGACCATCCGTGGTTTTCTCTAATTTCTGCATGCTTCACGGCTGGATTTGTGATGTCCGTCTGTATGGCTCCTTTTGATTTACTGGCGACGCGACTTTACAATCAAGGAACTAATGCCCAAGGGAAAGGTACATTTAAATTTAACTTTAGTTAATTAAAATTAACTAAAGTAATTACAATCCAGAAATTCAATTACTTTTAATAACTTAAGGCCTCCTCTACCATTCTGTACCTGACTGCATCCTCAAAGTGTACAGGGCAGAAGGACCTCCAGCGTTCTTTAAAGGATGGACAGCCTGCTGTAAACTAATTATTTATTTAACTAATTACTTATTTAACTAATTATTTTTTAATTTTTGTTTCCTGTAATGTATTTTTTTTAGATTTTCGTCTCGGCCCCTATTCTCTCCTTATGCTTGTCTTTTGGGAGCGGCTTCAATTTTATCACAAAAGTTGGAGAAAGGCTTAAAAGAAAACTCATTAAAAATAACTTAAGCAATTAGCGCTAAAATTAAACATTTTGTATTAAAATAAATAATTAGTAAATTGTAGTTAAATAAGCATTCACAATTAAATTAAACAGTTAATTATCAAGTTAAATGTAAATAAACCCAAAAGTTATAACATCGCGCTTAACAGCATTTAAGAAATGCTCTGTGTACTTTACGTCTGCAGGATTTGCCGCGGTTTTAAATTCAAATCCTCGCATACAAAAAAGC
>VYYI01004371.1:0-10569 GCA_021029175.1 Bilobella aurantiaca
AAGGTAAGAGAAAGTTGAGAATGAAAGAATTGAAAACCATTTTGCAACAATTCTTGAAATTGATTATTTGGTAACCTTGCCTGTTGTCCACCTTCCGCTTCCATCAAACTTACTAAATTTGTATTTCTTGAGACTTTAGTAAACCTTTGACCTTAGCCATAAACAAATTTAAGATCCTGGAACTAAATAGCAGGACAAGGGGGACTATGAAGGTAAAATAATTCCAGTACTGTCAGTCAATTCTCTATCTAGCAGTTATAAGTTGTATCCTATAATTGCAAACAACTGACAGACTCTCAAGAGAATTTCTTTAAAAACAAATTCCTAACAAATTTTTTAATCTTCAGGAGGAAACTAAGATAAAGATGATGTTTGTAGCTTGTGCATGCAAATGTTAAGAGTGATAGAAGCACTAGCACCACATAATTCATCATCAAAACGAATTGATAGGAAAAAGGAAAATGATAAAAAAAAAAGTATGGACAGAAACTGCTCACTCTAGCAGTAGAGCTCTCTGATTTTAATATTGTGGTACTCTGCACCTTATTAACCTTGGTTCCGGCCAATGCTTTCAGTCCTTTAGTCACATAAAAAATATCTCACTCTATAACAACTAAAGGAAGAATGGGGTCTGAGAAGACAAAGAGACCTCCTGCTTTTGTCGAATATTGTGACGAAAATGTGATGAGCACTGCTGCGGGAATTGATAGAGAATTACTTTGATCTCTTAGAAAAAATCTAATATGACCTAAAGTTACTCAAAAATCATTTCTTACCACGTCCGTTGCAAGTTCCTTCATCTTTCGTTTACTCGATCGATATCCACAATTGTCTCACAATTATAATAACTTATGAAATATACATAAAGTTGGATTTTACAGGATGATTTACACAGAAAGTTAAAGAAATACTAGGAAAGTACAGAAGTAGACAGTGAATTGTACAGAGCCGACTGAAGCCGGGGACGCTAACCTAAAAGCTTAAGCTTCCTTCTGACTCTGATATTTTTACTTCATTTTCTACTCACTCACTGCTACTCCTCGGTCTGAACAAAAAGTTCAAACGTCTCTGGTACTTGCTCCAAAGAACCCAAATGCTACAATTCCCCTTCCAAAAGTCCATCTCAACGCACGTTGCCAACTTAGAATAAGTTTCCCCATTCCCCTCCGTTCTCAACCTCGAGCAACGCACACAGGCAGGCTCCAGCAAGGGAGGACTCAGCTCCTTGCCTGCTAGAATTCCGATATTCAGAATGAATCTTCAACGCATACAGGCATGGCAATAATGAAGACTCACTCACGACAGTTTACTAATGAAAGTAATAAAAACGAAGCGTCACTCTGATCTTATTCCCACTTAGCTTAGCTCCCATAGTATGAAAAAAGACAGCATACGTAAAAAAAAAAATTTACTCAAGCTATTTGTTTCTTCATTTAAATTGTGTACTGCACTACTTCTGTTAAGCTAAGTGTTTGTTGGTTACATTATTGAATTGTATGTAAAATTATCTCAAATTCTGGAAGGATAGACGGCAGGCAGAGCAGATGAAATGTTAGCCTGGGGTTTCCCCCTTAAGCATCGTGTAACGTGCGTAATGCGCAACGCCATTCTTACGTCTTTGGTGGTGGTGGTGTCGGTGTGAAAATGTGCAGGGGAAAGTTTTTCAACTGAGATACTTTGACGCAACCATACCATTTCACATTTAGATTTAACCATTTGAGTTCCTTCAATGATGAATTCGATTAAGTTTTATGTCTTTTTGGAATTTTATACTAGAAGATTTTAGTAGTTTACGTTCTCCATCGCACCAAAATTCTATATTTTCAAATGACATTCCAAACAAATTAGATAAAATAAAACCATAGAAATGTGAACCACTAAATGTCTCAAGCGGACTCTATTTAGGAGGGGACTCGATCTAACCTATTATTTCAGAACCAACAACAGGAAGGACAAGGACGACAAGGAGTACTGCGGTACGGAGTATTGGAGCAGATATGAGCTTATGAATGAAGCAGTTACACATACCTCGGCTTTTGGTCTGGGGGAATTCCTTCGTTTCGTCAACGTCTTCTGCCTTGACCTCCACTCATTAAAGGAGGCTGGGTCTTCAGCAAAGTTAGTTGAGTCTCTATTGCCATTGCCGTATTTCCCATTCACCCTGTCTTCTGTAACTTGCTCCGATGTGATAACTGAAGCGGCGACCATTATTCTTCTGAATACTTGATTCCAAGTGGAGTTGACCCAGTATACGGTGTCAAGGAACACTTTGATCACAAACTGAAAAAGACAAAAAATCGAAACGTTGAAAATCGTCGCCAAGTCCACCTTCAACCTTCCCCTTTAGCCGTCCTGACGGCAACTGATCGACGACTTGGTTGTTTCCGTTTGTGACAACCCCTCGGATTATTCTGATAATTTAGAGTCCATAACTATGCTTGTCACAGTGAGAATGAGAAATGAATAATGTGCAAACTAATCTAATGCCATATTACTAATTAGTATACTATTGCTCTGTTTGCATAAGTTGTGTTCCTTACGTTTAGTCCCGTCGATGCGTATCTCAGCTGAACCAAACATTAACTCCAAATTAGCATTAAATTAGCTTGACGGGATTAATTAACAGATTTTTTTCAACATTGCAAAACAGAAAATATCAACTAAATCTTATCTTCAAGAAGTTTATGCTTTTCGATTTCTCAGTTGTTTTTACTTTGCATAATCTACGTCTACCGCCCTTTTATTTAAACTCAAATCAAAACACATCCCACTGAACTGCACATAGAAGATTATTCGATCCCAATAGGGCTCTTCACTGCGCATCGTTCTTTATTCCATTTATTTAAATTTATAAATCGCTTATGCTCGAAAACTAAAGTTAGAGAACATAAAACACAAACCGAGGTTTTCGGCTTTTAGGTATTGCTTGCACAATTGTAAAATCTTGATGAGGACTTAAATTTTTCATAACTGCAAACTTTGGTGAGAACTCGATGACGTGAGGCGAAGAGGGTTTGAAACCCTAAAAATGTTCGGCAGCATTTCAGCCAACCGATTGAACACTTCCTCGGGAATGTCCTACAAAACAAGAATAATAATTTTTAATTTACTCGATTACAATGCAATATTAAATGGGTGACAGATCCTCACCCGTGGAGCAATAAATTGTAGATTCTTCATGTCGGCTCCGCCCCATGAGGTCATTTCGATCATGAAACCCTTTACGCATTTGTAGACAAGCTCAGCTCGGCGGCTGCACCATTGTATGTTCATAAACTGACAAGAAATTACAGATATTTACCGAAAAATGACTCCCCGATTTAAAATATAATTAAAATTAGAAATAATATTTAAATTATGTTAAAAATTTAAAAATAAACAAGTTATCTCTATTACCTCAGACATTTCATGTGCTAATAAAGCAGGAATTGTAATCGTAGTAACATCGTGCAAGCAGGCAGTCTTGAGAATATTTCTTAAGCCAAGTATCACTGGATCTCTGGAAGTTTATCTCCACTACAAAAAATAATGAAATATCAAAAAAAAATTTAAGCCTGTTTTGAAATTAAACTAAGAAAACAGTGGTGTTTGACTTTTACATTTATGTAGCGCTTGGTAATCCACCACAAGATGAAAAATTATATGAGCTCCATTCAGATTGGAATGCCTTGTAATAAAGAAATCTCCTGGTTTCAAATTTTTAGGACGTGACTCAAGTTGTGTTTCGACATTGTCAAAGTGTAATTCGGTTGTCTGTTGGCATAGTTGAATGAGATCTAGAACAGAACCAAAGGTAGGATAGGTAGAGTAATAGAGTATTGAGCAAAGAACAAGAAAACTATGTTATTTACCTTTAATTATGCCTGTATATAGCGAAGCATCAGCTTCAACTAATTGAACTACTCCGGATAAATCGGATGAATACAATGAAATAGCTGTTTGAAGTCTTTGCGGACTAATTTCACGCGAAGATTCATTTTTAAATCGAAGAAATTCAATAGGATGACTGGAAAGGAGTCGAATATTGTACATTTGCTTCATTTGAGATCCAAGATGAATTGTAAAACTCTCTTGGAGAATATTCTCCTCTCGATTACTGTTACTTCTTTGTTCCTCTTCGTCTCCGTAACTGATCATCAGCGAGTCGTCAAATCTAACCGAATGCTTTTTCTTGATTTTACGGTCAGATGTCACGTCTTCTCCTTGAAGGTAATACTCTTCGTAAGTAGCGAGTATCCAGTCCTGAAATTCACGCTTCTGCTTTGCATTCTCCGTTTCAATCAAGCTTTCACACCTGGTTCGAACGAGATGAATGTCATCGAAGTGCAATAGCAGCCAATGAATTGACATCCCTAGTGTTACTTGTCGGGTTATCCGCTTGGGACATATTGGCAACTGCACAAGACATTTCCTTGTTTTGTCTGGAAATGAAATTAAAAAAAAACATTTAGTAGACTATTATTTAGATGAATATAATGTAATGCATCTGATCAACGATATAAAGGGGAAAAAACAATTCGAACGGATACTTTTCGGTCAACCAAGCCAATTCCTGGTATTTCATCCTATGCATTTCACGGATTGTAGAGTTCAAAGCGCTTTCTTTTCGAAGAACTGCTCCCAGCATTGGAGAGTGCACACAAAGCGTGGTATGCTTCCGCCAGGACTTCATTGTCACCAACTACTTGTGGAGTGCTGAACTGCAGTGTTTCCTATGTGCAAGAAATTAATTGGAATTTCCTCTTATTTCGATATGAATCATAACTTGCCTCTGTATAAGCTTTGACACAAGCCGCAATCATTTCTTCTTTTTTATATCTATCGATTCGCACGGCGTTTATTCTTGCTTTAAGATTCTCTTTCTTCACGAATTCTGTAAGCTTGCCCGTAATTTCTGTTGAAAAACAAAACAAAATTCATACTTCTGAAATAGCAATTCTACTTGTATACGCTTTAGCAACTACCGTCTTCAACGTATATTGGCAGCTTGAATGAGGTAATCATCAGTTGAACGAATTCTGAGATTCCTGTTTCGCAGAATGGAAGCTTGAGGGGTGTCTCAATAGTATAACATTTATCTCGTATTTTCAATTGCATTTCGAAGACACATTCCTGGGACGAAGCTTCTTCACCAGTATTTTCCATTTTAATTGACACTTTGCAGAAGTCCTTACAGGTGAACGAAAACTAAAAATTTAATGGTAGCCACTTTAGATATTGTTCAAAAATAGTAATGTACGCTGCGCATCATTAAAAAGACACTGCCTCGCGGGCGGTTTCGTAAGGACCACTTGACTTCAACCACTATTTATTTTACCGTTTGAAAGTTACCTTACCTGGACAACTTCGTCGAGCAGTTGAGCAGTGCTCACTCAAGTTCATCAATCGTTACCGTACGTAAACTAATTAACTCTTACTTTTCCAACCCTTTTCAAAGATAAAATTAAAATTACATTCAAATTTTCAGAAAATAAAAAATACTCCCATATCTCTTCGCGCCTTACTACTTTAAATTCCTAATGACAACAAAGCAATAATCCTGAACAATTATTCATCCTCCTTTAAATGTAAGCTAGACATTAGAACGCTTAATTACGAGTATCGATTATAATTGCTAACTAAAGTAATTAAAAGCTCTTATCAACGCACCAATGTTTAACATTTAGGAAAAAAATTGAAAATACAGACCTTTTTTTCTGATGTCGGAGTAAAGAAAGCCGACAGATGGCATCGTAGTTTGTCAACTTACTGAATAAAGCTTCCCTTCCGAATCTAGTTAAGAAATTGACAAATACGTCGTTTTTCTTCCAAAAATTTATTTGCGGCAGCATCTTCACCGAAATGAGCTTCGTGAAGAACAAAGATTTCGTGGAGGAAGGTGACACGGTCATTGTATTCTTGTCCATGAATTCCATGCATGCCCTGGAAGTGACTCCTACAATGACTGGAAAGCATGGACATCAAGTCGAGAATAAGTTCCAGTGTACGTACGGAGTACTACGCGTCATGGACTTGGTTGGCCACAAATATGGAACCAAAATTATCTTTCCCAACGGTTATGCATACCTTCTGCACCCGACCTGTGAATTATGGACCAAGGCAATGCCTCATCGGACGCAGATTATTTACACGCCGGACATCAGCGTCATTTTGCTGGGACTTGATTTGAAGCCGGGCTGCATCGTATTCGAAGCTGGTACATAATGTGAATTATGGACCAAGGCAATGCCTCATCGGACGCAGATTATTTACACGCCGGACATCAGCGTCATTTTGCTGGGACTTGATTTGAAGCCGGGCTGCATCGTCTTCGAAGCTGGTACATAAATCTTGCACCTTCCTTAAACACCGTGCTTTTAAAATATGGTGGATTTCTTAATAAATATTTTAATTTGGAAAGTTGTTTTTCCTAGGAACGGGAAGCGGTTCCCTGTCTCATGCGATTGTACGATCCATCCAACCCACTGGTCATCTCTATACCTTCGACTTCCATGAGCAGAGAGCCAAGATGGCTCGTGATGATTTTGAAGTAAGAAAAACTCAATTATTAAGTTACATAAAAGTGATTTATGGCCTCAATTTCGTGCACTGTATCATCTCATCTGGGTGTAAGGCACTAAATTGCGAAAACAATACCGATTTGATAAGCAGTCTTGACTTGAGAAACTAATATAAATAATGCTAATAACAGAGAGAGAGCTAAAAGGAAGCCTTTCAAGAAGTCAACTTTACATGAGATACAAAATAATTTGTGGCAATTACTATTAAGTTTCACTATGTAATAATGATCATTTAAATTGTGCAACTTTAGAAGCACGGTATCAAGCAGTGGGTGACTAGTGAGCAGAGAGATGTTATTTCAGACGGTTTTTCAAAACTTGAAAAGGGGGATGCAATCTTCTTGGATTTACCGAATCCCTGGGATGTTGTTCCTCATGTTGAAAAGTCTCTCAAAAGAGGTAACACAAACATCCTGTATGATTTTTTAAATTATATGGTCACTTACTTATTACGGGAAGCTTTCGCACGATGAATAATTTTTGCTTCAGCTTTTTTTAGTTATTTTAACGCAAAACGCAAATAAATATTGAATGTTTTCTACCATATCCTCTTCTGCTGTAGATAACTATAAATTGGTAAGAGAGGTTTTAAAAAAGATCGTGTCGTAAATGTTAGTATCTAACTGCAATTGCCAATTCTCAATTTTGTAGACAATCGTAACAAATTTCGCGCTAACTGGCTTCGCTCTAATGACATGACGTGCGTTTAATACAAACGGTTCTAAAATAAAGATAATTGAATTAAAAAAAAAGTAGCAGGTTTATAGATAATATGATCGCATGATCTTTCCAGTGAAGTGCATCGCTTACTTATTTATAAATTTAAGCATTTTAAAAATTAGAAATCGGATCTCCAAACTGTAGATTAGTATTAGTTTCGCAAGCGCAAGCGAGTTAGTTAACTGATAGAATAATCAAGTAAAAGATTGTAAAATTGTTTCATATCATTTATTGTTTTAAACGCTGAATTGAAACAGAATGCCTTAGTTAGCAATAGAAACACTTGAAAACTTCATTGTGCAATCATACTAAGTAGTTTTAGAACATTTACGAATTCATCAACTCCAAATTATAGGAATTAAGATTAAGATTACATTAAAAGCAGAAGATCTCCCTTTCTTTTCCCATTTGATTTTAGGATAAGAAATGCATTAGAATCTTCCAAGAAATTATCACTCATTGTTGTGAAACCACTGTTGTTAACTGAATCGCCCCGTCAGAAGACTTGGGCAAACTAGCATCTTTTACCACAAAATTTCACCTTCCTTCCTTTAAGTCTTCTTATCCTCCACAATCAGTCTTTCCTTAAATTCAGTCAAGGGCTTCAAGAGGAACTTCCTGTTGATGGATTCACTTGGTTGCCTCCTCAAGCCATTATTAACACATTTTTGGGCTAAGTGTTGTATTTTACAAATTACAAACAATTTAAAAATCCATTCATCATTCACGGCGCGAAATGGTTCTCGGAAAAGCATCTCTTCAGTGTATAAGAAATCATTTTTCAGCTTCGAATACATTGCGTTAATGTTAGTGTTATACATGCTCCGATTTAAACACTGATTCGTTATAACGCATTTTTCAGCTATTGAAAATTGGTTGAAGAAATTATTGGAAACATTTTGTGGGTTAAATGGGAATGGGCGAATTCTACGGTTTGTAGATCTAATTTTTTTGGAACTAAGGAATGCTTTTCACACATTTAATTTTCAAAAATAGTTTAGATGTTACAATTTTTGTTAAGTGAGCCTTTTAGCGTCTTATTCAACCTTCTTTCTCGGTAATTGACATTACATTTAAGCGTCGAATGCGAGTTCCCGACAGCATAAAATTAAAATTAATGTAGCAGATCGTCAATTACAATACTACATTTTTTTAGTGTAAATTGGATCTTTTCTTCCATGGACTTTTCCTTTACTTACAAAAAGATTTGCGACAAGGCGCGAATTGTATTACAACAAATGTGTTTGCAGCCGAATCGAATTCAATAGAATTCTTTGAATTTCATTTAGAGTTGGCAAAGAAAATGTGACATTTGTTTGAACTTTAATAAAAGCTAAAAATTAATTTGAATTTTATTAGGAAGTATCTGGGATGAGGGAAATACTTATTTTGTCACTTGTGCTGATGGTGTAAATTCTGTTTCTCTGATACAGGTGGAAAGCTCTGCACTTTCTCGCCGTGCGTGGAGCAGGTACAAAAGACGTGTGACGCTTTGAAGAAGAATCGAGCTTTCATCAACGTCACGACGCACGAGGTAGTTCAGCGCCCATTTACCCTTCAAACCAAAACCCTCAATTCAATCGACTTCACGCGAATCGAACCCGTGAAAGGCGTCAATTTGGAACCTGTCAACAGAAATCCAACAAAATTTAGAACGTTTGTTCCCCCAGTACAAGTGCCCGGACACACAGGGTACCTCACTTTTGCCACGTTTGTGTCCCTCGGAAAAGCAGCGATTGATGACAATTAACTATCAAAATTCAAAGGTTTTATTTCATTCGGATTCTGTATTCCGTATTATAACGGAAAAGTAGCTATCTCATAGAGTACATATTTAAAAAATCAATATCTTGTTTACATAATTTCAACTACATACCTAATTATCTAATTTTTGGTACATTAAATATTTTGAATAGCTATAGGTTCAGTAATAATTTTTGGCAAAACAATACGAACATTAAAATAATAAATAACTAAAAACGGAAATGGACAATTTCGAAAAACCCAATACCAGAAGACATGGTTTTTTCCTAAATCATTAAAATAGGGAAGGGAAGCTTTTTTTTTTGCAATACTGAAACTACACTACTTTCAATTGGGCTCTGTACAATATAATTTATCAAAGCGCTAATTCTACCAATACAACAAAAATTTCTGTGACATGCTATTAATCATTTTTTTTTTACAAAATATCAAAAGGAAATTTTAGTAATGATAACTCTCATTGTTAAATTGACTTCTCCTTAATTTACTTAACTTTTGTAATACCTTGCAACGCGACTCGTTCACAGCCTGGTGGGCACAACATTTTTCATTTTGTTATTCTTGGGAGAAAAGGGACGGAAATAGGTGTAGTATTGTTGTAAAGTGTAATTAGAGGAGATGTTGGTAATGGTGAGGTGATGAGAAGGAGGCTATTTTCCTTATTAAGGCTTTTGCCAGTGTAATTGTCCTAAATCATTTATCATCACATGCCTTGATCCATTGTTATTATTCGAAAAAAGACGAATTAAGTAGTCAGCACAATTATGCCCTCCGATTATCCTTGGAGGGATGTGGGATGCTGAGGCAAAGCCTTGCTTATCCGATGCGGATCTCTCAAACGATCTTTAAATTTTAATCTCCACAGCCAAGCCTCTTTTCTTTACACTTTTGTGGAAAGACGCGTTCATGTCCTTTGAGGACCAATTTATGACTCCGCTCCTTCCCTTGATTGGGAGTGTCAATTAAATTATGGTTCCTTGCGCCTTGATCCATTAGGGGAGCTACATCATAAATTCATAAGGCACTTCCAACCAAGGGTCACTTAGCCCAAGAAAAATAATTAGTATTTGCAAAAAAGAGGAACTTTGCAATCAATTTCGTCGAACCAAAAAAAAAATAAGGAAAATGGGTGAGGCAAATGAGATAATGATAGGCTCAGAGATCTTCTGGGTAATCAACAATGGCTTCTTCCGATTACTGCGTCAAGTGCGTCCAAATTTCCTACCTGCTTTACAACTCCACTTTATTACCATTTTTAGCCATTTTTTGATTTTTAGGAAGGGTTTTGAAAAGTGGGGATGGTGATTGTAAAGGAGGCATTTAAAGGATTATGTCATGTCATTTGGGGCCTTAGTAGTTTTAAAACGATTTATCATGAAGAAAAGATCATTAGGGAGATCGTCACTCAGCGGAGGGATGCGGGAAGGCTATGATTATTTGATTACTAATTTATTGTTGTAGCTCATCGATTTATTTGGATTTGATGTTTTCCCTGGCTCTTCCTCGGATCATCATCATTATGGGC
>VYYI01004372.1:0-10568 GCA_021029175.1 Bilobella aurantiaca
AATCTAATAAGGCAGAAGAACCACTTAATCCAACACAACGTCTACCACTTTCCACGACCAACGATGTCATCTCTCCTCAATTTTCCTCAGGAGAGGTGTGCACCTCCTCCAATAACAGCAGCACCACTTCAACTTCTCCTCTTGACATCAAACGAGAATTTCTGTTTAGAAATTTATTGAATTTAAACTCTTCTTTTCCTATCAAAATATGTCAATCATTTCATTATTTTTGAACCTATTATTTTTTATTAGTTTTATTCAAGCGCCATGATACGCACTTCATTCCGTTTTCAGCTTCCACTAAAATGAGTGCACGTGCTTAACAACCAAACATGAAATTTTAAGAGAAATTTTGAAAAATTAAATCGAAATTATTCAACTATAAATTAAAGTCTTCAAATTTCCGATAGTAAAATATTTTTATTTAAGTGTTGCGATACTTAGAAAAATACTCTGGGTTTTTATTTCCTAAGTTTTACCGCCCACGCTTCTAAATAATGAAGATCAACGACTTGCGGATACGCCTCAGTTCAAAGGCCCTATTCAGCCTATAAATAAAACACACCAGACCTGTCTCATTCGATCCTTTGAAACAAATACTGCAGTATTTGGCACAAATTGTAAAATTGCTATCATCAAGTTACACAGTACTTAGACGTTGCAATGGAGTTGAGAGGCGTTGCCGCGACAACAGCGATACAAAATCCCTTTTACTCGCCTGTCTAGATTTTGGAGTTTCAAGTTACCAGTCGGAAATTTACTTTAAAAATTTAGTATTTGTGTGGCAATTCCATCAAAAGTTAATTTCCCTCAATTTCCTCCCCTGTAAAATTTCTTTTGCACTAGGTCATTACGCAGGGAGGCGTAATGTTGGTGAAAGTTTGCTAATTGTTTGTGACTGGAAGGTAAGGAGCTAATCTCCACTGAATCAAAACCCTTTCTTCCAGGAATTTTGAGCAGAAAGACAAGAATGCAGAAGCACTTTCTTTGATTTATGAACTTTCTCTGCCTGTCCGCATTCTTGTGCTATCTCCTCTACACTAAATTCTACCTCATGAGCTTCATTTGCTCAACAGCTAGGCTCTCCTGTGAGGAAGTCTACAATTTATTATGCTCTGGAGAATTAACCAAATGCAGAGCCCCTGACACTAACAATGCAGCTTTGCATATGCCTCCTAATTATTTCATAAAGTGGTGAGAGCACAAGAAATATGGTCGACGTGTCTAGCCAAATGCCATAAATTGTATGTGCAAAATATTCCAAAGCATTTTCCAGATAAATGCAAAATATTTCAAGGCCAACTCTACAAAAACTAAGAATTTGAAACTGCTCTATTTTCAAGTTTATACTTGAAGTCAGTTGAAGTTAATTTGAATTGAACCATTTATTTGACGTATTTAGTTATAGTAATACTCTAATTGCTATTAGTTATAATAGTATAATTGACATTTTATCTACCAGTGGACATGAATTTAATGAATTGAAGATTTTCCTTAAAAATTAGATTTGTCTTGGAATTGATGTAACTCTTCAATTGGCTGGATTTCTAAAACTATCTGCTTTGCACTCTGTTAATAACAGTCTACTCTTTTTTCATGAAGAATGAACATCCCCTGTATATTAGTATTGAATTGCATGATTATCCTCTCAATTAAAAATAATGCAAAACTTGAGTCTTATTTTTTCAAAAAAGGTATGAGTAATCTTCAGAATTAAACACAAAGACGACGATTTTTCTAGAAATGTTTTGGTTTGATTAAACTCATTCACACTCTGAAATGGTCTTTCAACGCCATGTTTGTCAGTGAGTGGGATTTGAAGCTGTTACTACTTCGAGAAAGCAAGCATTGTGAAGCTAACATATTGTGAAATAAAGTGCATGAATTGAGCCCTTTTGAAATGCAGATTTGGTTCGTGCTCTGCCTCTTGCTATTTCACCTGAAAGACAAAGTTTGAGCCCCACTGAACTCCCATTCGAATTGCCTCCATCAAATTCCAATGAAATTGAAAATAAAGCCAGAAAAGTTAACGACCGGAAGGAAGTGGAGGCTTCCTTTGTTTTGAATTCCAGACGGAAAACAAATCTAAGGAGAGATCGAACCTGGGCAAAATCCCATTTCTAGTCCAAATCTTATCAATTTTATCCTCCTTCTGGCTCCAGTGCCTTCAGTAGAATAACATGCTGTATGTGGTAGTGTAATATTTAGAAAAAAAAAACTTTAGAGAAAGCACAGCTGAAGGAAATTTTGTGTTTTGAATGACGCCATGTAGGGAAAGTAGCCCAGGCTCCCGCCTTTTCAAAACTTTTGTACTTTTCTTGCAAAAAAAGTTAAACAAGGCGTAATTCCAAGTCAAGAGATGTAAATAAGGGCAAATAAAGGATGTTGTAAGGAGATTTTTAAGTTTCCGGCCTCTCTTGCACATCCTGTCGCAGCGAGAGATTTCCGAATTATTTATCTCCGCCTAAACAAATTTTTTGCCGCTTCTCTTTGCATACAGACAAAAATTCTTATTTAGGGACATCTGATGGCACATGGGATATCTTGTATCTTAAACACTTCCTTTAATTTTTGGCAATTCCGTCTCTTCTGAAATTTGTGCAAACAAAACAAAATAGCTTTGTTTGCTATATTTTCTTTGTAAATATCTTGGTGATAAAAAAAATACTGATTAACAAGAAATAGAAATATATTGATTTCCAAATAAACCCGTCCTTGGAGAGGACACTTAATTAATTTTATTTGGTCTTTCTTGACTTAGGACGGGCTTGTTCGGCTAGTCTGAGTTTTTAATAGCTATTTTTAATGCCGTACTCATCTGATCCTCTAGCTCATTTAAAAAAAAGTTATGTAGCAGAGGCGTATCATGCCCAAATATATAGCTGAAGACAAGAAGTGCCAAACAAGAATGAATAGTACTTATACAACAATTAATATTAGCAATGTTAACTCGATGTAAAGTAGGTTGTATTTTTTTTGTTAAAGTGGGGTGTAGCTAGAAATGTAGAACTACTCTCAAGTTTGTTTTCTGGATAATTTTTCATCATTAATTAATGTGTCGAATGCTCTTGATGAAATGGGCTTTGACGCAGTCTGTCCTTCTATTCCGCTGCGTGCTCAAATGTTGCATAAAATAACACTACAATGAGGACACGTACAGAAGGCATGAAGTTTCCTTTGATCCGTATGGCAGCAGCTTAGAAGAAGCTCTAAAGCTCAAGTTCCAAGAAAGTGTGTTTCTAACTTTAATTACAACTCAGGCTGTTTTCATGCTTTTCTACCGGAAGATCAGAATGAATTAATTCGGCTCAGAGCACAAGTTAATATATGCTAATAAGAATAAGCAAATCTACTCCTCGGCCTCCTCGTACAAAGCAGCCTAGGTCGTTGACCTATACATTTTCAACATCAAAGCTAGCCCAATTTTCAGCGTTAACTAATTTCTCGAAGCCTTTTTAAAACAGCGTGTTCAAAAAGGCCATTACTTTCTCAACTTACCAAGGACATTGAGATTGGCATCAGCTCGAATAGGCGTGTTCGTCTTTGTTGGACCCACTTGACATTGGTAGTCGTTGATGTCCTCTAGAGTGACATTGACGATCCGCAAGTTGTGCACTCCTCGTCCAGCGTCCCCCACCATGGAATAACGTGGAAAGTTTGGTATTGCGCGCTCAAATCCTGAAGTTAAACAAAATTAAAATTTTAGCAAACATGTCAAAAACGTGGTTCCATGCTAATAATTCAAATACAGTAAATTATTTTGCTGAAAATGTTTACCCTTACTTACACAGTTTAATCAAGCAGCTCAATAGCACCAACTCTTGTAAAATATCTATTATATTATAGGATATATTTTATATCACTTCGACTACAAATACAACCATTGTTAGACTAGTGAGTCTCGATATGGTATTCTTTCCAAATTATATTTGTAATATTTTGGAAATTAATAATTCTATTCTCCAATTAATCAATTCCAAATTTAACTTTAATTTATGATCCTAAAAGCTAATTCTGGGTTTATGAGCAATAAATTTTTTAAAACATAAATAGAATTGAATTCTTCAAATTGGCAAGATCCAAACTTCGTTTTGTAGAAGCCTCTTCATATAATTTCATAGCAATCCAATCCATAGCTTCATAGCAATCCAATTCATACTCAGCTATTATCTTTTACATAGTTTTTTTTTATACGTATACGTGAATTTGAATACTCTTTGATCGATTGACGCTTCCAAAATTTAGGAAAGTGTTTCTCGATTGGTGTTTTAGATTGTCAGGGGGATTGCTGCTGAGCATTAGCCCTTTTGAACAGACACTTTAGGCAGGAGAGGTTTCCCTCAAAATTTTCCTTTTACCATCATTTTCTAAAAATGAGGGTCCTTAGCTCTAAAAAAAGACGATTCCTTTTAAGTTCTCTCGAAAAGGCAGTCGATTCGTCTCGTTCATCAACTTTTTTCTTTTCCTTTCTCTCCAATGCAAAGGGGAAATGGGGCCTAATGGAGTCTGATAAAAACGTTTCTCTTGATTACAGACGGGATATTTCTCACAGTTGGGATTCAGTCGAGTCTCTAATAGACGATCCCAAGGAAAAGGGAAAAGAAACTCCTTTTCCTAAACCAACAGTTTTCCCTTTCATTTCTTTTCCCAAAAACTTTTACTTTCTCCGTCGTCAGGATTCATCGACTCAAACCGAGCTAGGAGGAATAGAAGGAGACTTGCATAATTTCTAGTCTTAATCAAAAAGCGAAGCGTCAGAGCGAGTGGGGGAATGTCGTGCGGCTTTGGGGAAAAAGGGCCCGCCCACACGACGGCAAAAGAAAAGCAAATAACGCCTCAGCCCTTCACGTTCTCCACTTTCTTTTTTAAAATGAAACTTTTTTTTTAAATAAACTGGGAAGGGGGACGTGTGGGCATTAGGTATTCAATTCTGTCCTTCTGTGTACCTTGAGACGGGAGGCCCTTTCCGTATGCACCGCTTCCTTCAATAGACCGTGCAAAAAAGTACACAGAGAGCTACGCTTGAGTGATAGAAAACTTTTTTTTTTGCTTTGCGAGGCTCGAAAAAAAGTTTGGAATGAGAAATTCCTAAAGAGAATGCCACTTTCTATGAGCACAAAATAAATTGTGCCTATTTTTCTTAGCACGCTTTCTCGGCGGCCTTTGTCAATACAAGGAGCTACAATTTCTGTCACCCAATTCAAAAAAGGGCCATTTGCCACTTTGTGAAACCATAAAAAAAAGTGAAACAAAAAGACGACTTTTTTTCTCAACAAAGGAGTTGTAGCGTCGAGAAAACTAATTTTAATTTTCTTCAGCATCAGTTCACGCATATCCCTCTTTTTCGTCTCAAACCCTTCGTCTAGTAGAACTAAATTGAAAAATAAAAGAAGTACCGTACATAAAAATTGAAGCAGTAGAAGCAACTATATTTGGTTGCAAAGGAGGAGGTTTCACAAAGTCAAAAATTTGAGAAAATAGAAATATTGGTTTACAACTCGTGCAGAAAATTTGCCAAAAATTTCTAGCAAATCTAGAGAGAGATTAAGTTTGTAGATAAATCTATTTTGCAAAAAACCTCCTTTTATGGAAAGTATAAAAAGGAGGAAAACTATGACATAATTACGCAAAGTCAGCAATAAGTTTTCCCTTGGAAACTTGGGTTTTTGGAGAAAGTAGTGGAGATGAGGCGGAGGGAAATTTGAGAATATTTGGAAAACCAAGACCCATTTGGAGCCAAGTCTAAAGTTCCAAAAAGAGAAAGTAGAGAAAGTTATCGTAAAACCCCATTTTGCAAAGGAAAGGAGCACTAAACTAAGTTTGCGTCCTTGGCGAGCACTGTTGAGAGATGGATGTTATCTATTTCTTCCAATGTTCTCTACAAGTAACACCACCTACTTTTCTCCTCTTTTCCCACTTTCCACTGCCTAATGTCCCTTTACCCTCAAATGAAAGTTATTGTAGGGCTCTAAACTAACGGATGAGGATGTCCTCAAATTTTAGGCCTCAGGTACATACATTTTGTTAGCTTTGAGTACAGGAGGTGAAATTTTAGATTTTGTGGTATAAGAAATTCGGAAATCGCTTTCTACCTTTCCTGGTTATTAAAATGAAACATTCAGTTAATTCAGTTGAGAGGAGTAAACGTGCATTTAAAAAATGGTTGTTTTTTTGGTAATACTTTGTTCAATATCTGCTTGCATTCATAGCAGAGCGTTCTGATACATTGGTAAATGTAAACTACAACTTTAGTTCCACTGTCTTGTACTACTCTGTGTATTTGCAAAGTTTGACCTCAATTTGCATGATTATGCTCAATCTTCTGTCCCACCACATTTGTCGTCCAAGTAGAGTTGCATTCCAAAGTTCATCTTAAACTTATGACTCGGAATAAAATAAACTTCAGTGCCCTATATTCTTTATACGGGAAAGCCTGGGCTCAGAGCATGCTCTTCTAGCTACAAAAGTCCAACTTCAACCCAATATTGTCCCCTTTATGCCCCTCTGTGACAAATAGAAGGGCCCTGGGCCCTCAATTTTTCAAGTAGGAGTTCCTGTACTTTCCATTTTATCTTCCGCCTCCGAGTTATCCCTAGGCCATCACCCATCTCGCAATTCAACGCACTTTCTATGTACTTCCCTGACTTTTACTTCCCCAAATTCACTATCCCACAAGATACATACTCATGCCCAAAATTTTACACAAGATAAGCTTCAAGGACCACTAAATTTCAAAGTTCAGCTCAGAATCATCTTTCTTTGGGCTCGTAAAACTTATTGCCATTTTCAACCCACTACCACCGTCCGTTTGAATCTCCTTTCTCGAGTCCTGCACCGAAACTGGAAAATTCAACCTCTTCTATTTAACAGAACGCCTGATTCCATTAACTTTTCTCGGCCGAACTTTACCTCTGAGACCACTTTGCCCCTAATCGAAGCCTCTCTCCATGCAATAGCCCCTGAAAATACACAACGGAAGCTAACTGACCAGCAGTAGCCCTTAGCTAATACTCGGGCCTCGCCGCAAATGACCCTACAAAATGCCCTAGTGAATTTCCAGAGCCCTTCAAATTGAATTTTAATGTTTTAGAACGTGGCGATTTCCCTCCTCGCTATAGCCCAACGGAAAGTGGAGAATTTTGGGAAGGGGAGAGTTCTTGCAGCAGTAGTCTAAATGGTGTCATTTATTGGAAAATTACACTACTCGAGCCCTCGAGAAATGGTAATGGTCGAGTTCAATTTCCTTAGCCTTATTAAAACGTCCATGCAAGACGCATGGGCCCTTAGAATTGGACTTGCGACGACTACTATTGGAAGAAAACTTTAAAACTAATCTCCACTTTACTTCAACTCTGTTTTCATGGTTGTGGCTAAGCCTTTACTTATCAGAAAAGTTTGACGACACCATAAAGTAGGCCCTAGAGAAGTGTCGGAGAGTGTTTGGAGGCTAAGCTGGCGACACAACTGCGACATAAAGTACGGGATCGACGCTTTAATTGGACTTGAGCTCAGTTTTCGATTTGAGACCCATCCCAAAGTCCAATTAGAAAGTGTGAGAAAAAGGGGAGACATTCACCTAAAGCAAAGTTTTGGACCCATACGGTCTCTATACGACTCTACGCAAGCAACTAGCCATTAAAACACACCGCACCCACCCTCACTTTGGGCAAATTAGGAATTTCGGAAAACAACCAAAGAACCTCATCTTCTCAAACTGTCCAAAAGCAGTCGTAAACTTAAACACTTAAATGATACCCAAGTTCCTAAAATAACATCAATATACTGAAGACGTGTTCTTGGCACCCAGGAATAGTAGCGCTAACATGAAACTGCTGTATTTGAGCAAAAAATTGTAAATATAAATACATTACTCAACGTCTTGGAAAAATAAATTTACATTCATATTAATAGCATAAATCTAGCAAATACGAATCGTCTTTTTAGGTATTACAATAACTCTAAATCATCACTTTTGATGTAGTTTTTGCAATTTTAATGTTGATGAATAACATTTTTTTTCAGTTTTTGTATTCAGTTGATACAATTTTAGGAATTACATAAATTTGCACCAAATAAATACTTCAAGAAAACAGATCATAAGTACGCTGTATATATTTCATTGTGAAGTTAATTAAAGTTTAGTGCAGGTATGTAAAGTAAAGTATAATTCTAACAGCTTTAAAATAAGACCTTTACAAGCAATTCCTTATTAAGTTTTCAATTGTTCCAGATCTGGATACGAGAATGGCGTATTCGAAAGTGTTGTTGAGAGCACAAGAAAGAAAATAGGACAATTGTAATGTTAATTAAGCTCTACTTGCTGTTTCCTCCTTTGAAACGTCTTATACTCGAATCTCCGAGGCCTCAAACGTGCCAAACTTTAGTTAAATGTCAAACTTTGAAGTTAAAATGTTCAAGATGCTACAGAGGAATTAGAAGTTTCAAATGCATCACTTCCCATGTTGTGCACATGTCCCATGAAATTGACTCCCATTAACTTTAAGTTTGAGCTTAGCATTCCAAGTAAGTTTAAAGGGAAAAAAATCGGAGCGCGGACAGTTCCTTGGCGAAATGGAAATTGTTTGAAGACGATTCCTAATGTCTCCGTCATTAAGGGAAAGTAGGTCTTTGCAGTTGCGAGCATATGGCCCCGCCCATTTCCATTCAATCTACACTCCAGAACCCACAAAGTTTACTCTCCAAACTTTAATGAAATCTAAAATCTCTCTCCATTCCCAAAGATCCCAACTTAATGAGGGAAGCATTAGAAATGAATTGGCTCTGCCTGTCTGCCTACAATTGAAGGAGACTTTTGTCCAAAACTCCTGCGACACTTTCCCTAGCTCTGCATGTCTCGGAATAATTTCTGATTTAAGCTCGGACTTTTGCATGAGAATCTCCTTGAGTAGGTAGTTTGGGTGGGATATAGAATGGGATTAGAAATGACTTTGTAGGTCTCTGAGTGCCAAGATAAGTTGGGAATAAGAGGGAAAATGCGCTTTGACTTCACACCATTATACTACTTTAAGGAAGAAGTTCCTTCCTTCTTTCACTACAACTCCAACATTAAAATACATGGAAGGAGAAAGTAGGGAGGCGAGAGCATTTGGCCACAAGTAGGGAATCCACAAAGGGATAAATTTGGCACTGAATTCCAAAAGTAAGATTATTCCCTTTGCCCTATCTTGCACTCACTTAAGATCCAAGGGCCTCTCGACCCTTTGTTCCTTCTTTATTTCAACCAAAAATAGTTTATATCTCGTACAATGTTATCCGGCAAAATACACTTCACTAAATGTAAAAAAATGTAAAACTACTAAAAAATTTGAATAAAAATGTCCTCATTTAAAATTGGTAGCAACTCTTTTGATATACTATCAAAAAATGAAGTTAAGCCAAAATATTAAGTCATTGATGAGCTGTTGTGTTTCCTCGATGATATTCAGTAATGAATCTTGTTTCTGCTCTATAATTGTTTGCAAATATTAAATTTTGGGAGAATTATTATTATTTGATTTTTAATTGTATGTCAAAAATTGTGTAAACAGTTGTCTTTGGAATTTTTCAAATTTTTGGACCTGGGCATTTCTTGCAATTTTATTATTAGACTGTGCTACACATAGAAAACTTTTAGCAGAAGGAACCTTCATTTACATAGTTGTGATCTTAAGTAAGTTTTAATAAAGAAGGAAGGGATTTGACGTGGCTTTATCATTATGATGGAACCATCTGTAGGAGACTCGTAGGAGATATGCGAGAGCTCCGGTGAAAGTAGAGAAAGGAAAATGGACTATTTCCTTTCTCTCAGAGTCACGTGTTCCTTCCGCAGGGGATGGCTATTCGCCGGAAAAAGCTAATATCATTATTCATAACTCAAATATGCATGGAATGCAGATGGGAAATGGAATAGGGGTTTTCTGGAGCTCCAATAGGAAAAGTTTATTAAAAGTGTTCTCTAATCCGCCTCATTTCATTCCACCAACAAAAGAGTCTGGAATTATCAAATATTTAATTTTTGGCTAACACAGGCTTATCCATGATAAGCATTCTGCTCAGATCCAATTACGCCCTAAACAGAATCAACTAGAACAACTTGGAAATTTGTAAAAACAAAATTTGAAAATAAAAACAAGGTTTTTCCCCTCCACGCACCACCACTTGATTTTTTTTTCATTCTGCAAACCATATTAGTATAAAATGAATGAAATATTAATAAAAAATCACCATTTTTATTCATAAAAATTTCTCTGCTCTAAATTTTCCCTGTCCTATTATTCAAACGTGAATTCGACCACTCTGCTCTTAATAGGCACCATCGTTACCTCCACCTGGGTTGCGAACCATCAATAAAATTTAAATAATAAAACCTTACCGCCTTCCCTCTTTATAAATTTTCAGATTTAAAGACACCCGTACTCCAGAATTCGTGGAACTATGCTACCAGTGGTACGCAGTTTAATTTTGCTGATTTTCAGTCCTCGATTAATGAACATCACACTCTCAATTTCATTTCAGTAATTAAAATGGGCCTGCCTCCACTTCGAACGCATTTTCATGCGTCAACTATT
>VYYI01004373.1:0-10564 GCA_021029175.1 Bilobella aurantiaca
GTGAAGCAGGGATATTTATGATTTAATAACTCCCACAATACAAATACCCCCGCTCCCACATTCATCTCCCTCGTTTTTTGGCTCATGCTAAAAGCTCTGTGTCTCTGTCACAACCTTTCAGTATCAGGTACAACCGCACTACAGTACTTCACAACACATCCACTGCCTGAGTCAGCGCTCAGGGCACGGGGAATGTTCAAAAGATTTAAATACGCAATTGAGACACGTCATGCTCACCACACGTATACGCCTACTTTATTCAAGCATCTCTCATGCATAGCAAGAGTCATTCATGTGTCCAGAGCCCTACCGATAATGTGCTAAATGCGGTCAGAGGACTTTCAGTTTGAGTTGCAATTTCGCGCCTGTTTCTATTCTCCACTGGCGGGAGTTTCAGAGCCTGCAAAGTCGAGCCTCGGTCTCATTTTTGCAGAAACACAATTCCTGCAATGGAGTTCACAAACACAGTACAGTGATCTCCGCGAGTTCTCCTGTGAGGACCTCCGATTGTAAATTTCCCTCGTAAAATCCACAGACGAATCGGAAATGGGATTGAAGGAGGTGGCGGGGTGTGGGTAAAGCGGGTTTGAATCCGAATAAGCCCCGGAGGAGTCTGCATCATTAGGTTCTCTCCTATAATATTGTACGACTCCAGACGCTCTTGCAATGAAGGTAAAGTTGCGGTGGTGGCGGAGCGGAGATGATTGTGGGAGCGGGGGTATTTGTATTGTGGGAGTTATTAAATCATAAATATCCCTGCTTCACTGCTCCTTTTATTGTTCTTCTTGGTCTTCTGCCGGGTAGACTATTACCACTGTACCATTTCATCCCTCCTCCAATGATGTCGCCCCCCCACTTCTTTATGAGCCCAAACTACCGTATATGCAGACCCCCATCAGCCGTCCAGACGCAGATGAGAGAGATAATGCAAAGTGAGAATTCCGTCATGTTTTTCCGGGGGAGCGGGAGGGGGATACAATTATGTACGTATGTATTTGTAAATGCACATTCATGCATACATAGACGTCTATGTATAAATATAAAATCCCCTAACCTTCCTGTCGGCCGTAATAGGCTGCCTCTGCCTGTATCAGCACTTCTGCTCTTATACTCATTGCCGTCCGCTATTCATTCGCACAACTATCCGTTACGTGTGTAAATGCGTTAAGTTACTATACGTGTGTTAGTCCATTGAGTGGTTTGGGACATTTTTCCACAGACATACACACGCTACCACACAGTCACACTTGAAGGGAGTAAATGGAGACGAAGTGTAGGGGAGATAATGGAATTATTTTAATGGTTGCAAACACGCAGTCATTCTCCAGCATCATTATTACAGCCATTTCCACGGTTCCCAATTTCCCAGCGACGCATTCACACGCACCCACACATACATACACAGAGGCAAACACAAACACACACTCACACACACACACACACACACAAATCCACATAAGTGAAGAAGATGACGGCGGAACAGGTAGGATTTTTTCATCCTTTACAGTGCCGTCCGTAATGAAGTGGCTCATATTGGATCATTGCCAATGTGTTCAACTTAACGTGCTTCCACCTACCCCTTTCCCAGAGAAAGCTAATGTCTGTGGGGCAGACAAAAGGTGGGGAAATTCAAATTCGGATTGTCGCATAACTCAGAGACAAACCACATTACACAGCTGGACCATAGACTCACAGACGTGGAGATCCCACACAGAAGTGTGAAGTTTCTCTTGTATCCGCCGCCTATGGTAACTGAGGACCCAAGGGAATCTTAATTTCCACCGTGTTTGCGGAACAAAGCTCCGCGGCAACGGGGAAACTCTTACCTAACCCTTTTGTCCTCGCCGGCGAGGACTTGATTGGAGCATCTGATATTAAAGGGGGGCGGGAGTTAGGAGGACTTTTGGCAAGGGGAAAAAGGGCTGAGAGCAATAAGTTTGCCCACCGGGTCGACCTTAAAAAAATGTGTTCTACCTTGTCGCCCGGTCTGCACTTCAATTCCCTTTCTCTGGCTGACTGAATTCGAAAGCATGAGGTGCTGGTCGTGTCACTCTCGTCACAAAGCAAACGGACTTCTTCCCTTTCTATCTCCCTCATACATTGCATGTGTGTATGTGTATGTGTGTCTAAGTCTCAGTCACTCCTTTTCTTGAAGACACCAAGCGCTGAAAGCGAGGTGGAAGGGATAGATTGTCATGGGAGTGAGTATTCATAATAAAATATTCATGATGTCTCATGTCCTTTTTCCTTTACAGCAGCCCTTCCATTTAAAAGCGTTCATCACGTTCGTGTCAAGCCGCGGTGAACATGTCACATCTGTTCCCGCTCCAGAACACACTGGAGATTCACCGCAGCCACTGCCACACATACGCCCGGCCCGCATACATCATGCAAAATTTCCTTCGGGGAAATCCATAATACCAACCTCAGGCTTCCCTTTGACCACACCTCTGAGCACACACACACACACACACAAACGGTTGCACACACATTCGCATATTCACACCAGGCTCCTCCTTTCCAGTCCCAATCCGCCCGCGTCCCTCAATAAGTGACATAAATTACTAACTTTTTTCCATCCCGTAACCGAGGAAGAGAGACTTGTCTAGGGTGAACAAATTGGAACGGTGGGAATAGGGTGATATTGAATTCGTCACCTTTATTGTGGCTCCCAGTCATCAACCACATAATCAATACACACACTATACGAGGGGCAACTATTACCAAGAAACACCACCACCATTCCCTCTGTCTACGTGTGAGTAACCCAAGCCGACGCTCCTGCGTACCTTTCATTACGACTACTTCTATTATTATTATCATTGTCAGCACTCGGTCCCAATTGAATGCGGGAGCTTCAAAGGAGACAAGAAGAGAATGTCTCAAAGGAGCTCTCACTGAGAGTGGGAGAAGCCGGATATTTTTCGACGGAATAACGGGGAGAAAATTGTCGAGGGGGGACGTGCGCAAGTGTTACAAAGGGAATTGCACCCGTCTCCACCGAGGGAAAATCCCAACCAGAATGGAATGGTGGCGTAAGTGACACGGAACAGCCGCTGGATATGGCTAATAAGAGCTCGGCCTGCCCCACGTATAGTGTAAAAAGGGAAAGCCTCAGGGGTAAACACGGACAGTAACCCTCCCATACGCACTCACATAGGAAGGGACATTTCCATACCTCTTCAATCCCTTATAGTCCTGAAGGCAGTAAAATTTATACAGGGTTACACGATGATCATCATCCTTTTCCCGCCATCCATCTAGTAAACTATGCATAAATGCAACAAGGCGCTTGAGCGTGTGTGCTGTTCCGTCTAGTTGTCGACAACGTCCTTTCCCAGCTCAATGTCCGCTTGGATAGATGGATGAACGAGTGAGTGAGGGAGTGAAACGAACCAGGTATGGAACAGCAGGCGGCGGCGGGAATGAGAGGGGGCTCTGCTACACGAACACACGGACGGGGGAGCGTCGGACATTTGTATGGGAATGTGCCCTTTCCACGGGATAATTCCCATGTTGAGACCAGGCGGCGGAAATAATGGATTTTAATTATTCATAATATGAAATTCTGGTTAGGCGGGATAAATCCTCACTTTCCTTCCATCTCCCCCACGTACATTGTTTTCCCGTGTTCCACGGTCTCGGAGTTTCCCATTCCTTGTAGTCATCCTTATATCCCTCCTATTCTTCCTGGCTCGCCGGAAAGACATACCGGCTCACGAAACTGAGCCCCTCGCACATACTTCCCTACCCAGTGGAACACACCAGCCCAATTTAACAACTCTCACCAAAAACAGCTTTCACCACTTTCTTCCGCCATCATTCCCAGCTGTTCCACCGCGAAGGGACACAGGAGGGTCTTCAGTGAGAAAATCTTTACTGTTACCGACTGTTTACTATTTTGGCGGGGGGGGGGCAGAAAACGTCCACTTAAGTAGGTGGACAAATGGATCCTAGCCGGATATTAGTAAGAGATAACTGATTTTGAATCCCATTACTTGAGTCCTTAAAGTCCGCCTGCCACGGCTGGGGACGGTTGGGTATGGTAACGTCCATTATTCTTTCCATCTCCCTTACGGCCCCCACTTTACGTCGGACAGCTCGGGAGCGTGACGACGATGTAGGACAGGTACTCAACTGTCAGTTGGTCTCAGTTGGCAGCCACTACTGTATGTCCGCTCACTCCCAGTAGTCACACAGGGATTCACTATGGCACCTACCTACCTCCATATGAATGAGTAGAAATGCCCTCTCAGCCAGGAGGACTGGAGGGAGAAAGTCCCAAAACTTTCCCCATCTTTTCATCTCGATTAATTTTCATGGGATTATGCCTGGGCAAATAGGAATGGAGCAGTTGCTCAATTTACTTCCCCCACCGGCCTAAATGTCAAACGAGATGTTGGAAGTTTAACTGCTACCGGCGAACAACAAGGGTTCCCGAGTTGGAGTGACTTTGCTGGGGAAAGTTTGGATTCACCATGTCGAAGACGGGGCTACCTGCGTGGGATGTGAGTGATGGAGCTTCTCATAGCCTGAAGAAGTGGTTGTGATTTCCAAGAAGGAATGTAACATGCGCAGGTGGGACCCTGTCATCTGGGATCCGTCAATCAGTACAAAAATGAGTTGGCCGCCTCTTTGTAGTGAGGCGAGAACCGAGGGGGAACTGCCATTTCAGCAGGAAAATCATCCGTTTTTTCCGTTCAGGATGCCCCGACTCCGACAGCACGGGGCAAATCCCCCGCTCCATTCTTTCGGAGTAAATTAGAGAGGGAATATTTGATTTAATGAAAGGAAATTGGGGGGAATTCTTACGTTCGAACCTCCCGCTCCGCTAATAATTCAAATAAATCCATGGATAATGCGTCCGCGAGTAGAGTTGTAGTCTGGAATCCACGGCATTTTCCTCCGCACGTAATTGTTGAGTAAATATAGATTCCCACATGCTTGTTCCACTTTACAGTTATAGAAGTTGTGCAACCCTTTAAATCGGGAGGCTGGCACAGCGGTGGCGGACAAAGTGTGTTAGTTAGTTAGATTCGGGGAATCCTGTGCGGGCGGCAGTTGGAATGTGAGCGGATGGCGATTACAGGGGACCCATCCCTGGCCTCTTTCATACCAACTGCATGCCATTCGGAAACGAGGGGAAGCTCGTAATAACATGTTGCCCGGCTGTCAACAAGGGACGTGGAACTCGGCTCATCCCACACAGCAGCACATTCACTCCCCATCCTGAGCCAGCCCACCACTTTCTCCATTATTGTAGCTGGGAAATATGAGAGTATAGTCACAGATTCTCAACCCATCCGCCCATCATTCTCAGAAGTTTTCCTACTCTCATACAGGAGGAATGAGTAAATACGGTCACGCCGACAAGCCAAAAGCCGCCTGGAACCCCCCACGGATGCTCAGCGGCTCTTTGAGCGGACTCAACTTATTACATGGCATGGGAGAGTTCAGCGCCGATTTGGGAGCTGGAATAAAGTTATAGATTTTCCTACCTCAAGGGTGACTTTGTAGGGAATCATTAAGATGGATGGGTAGGAATTCAAGTGAACGAGAGAATTGGGGTTGAAAGAATAGAAATTCAAGTGAATCTGGAAATAAGAATTGAAAGGATGGAAATTCAAATCAATCCGATAATATAATTGAAATGAGGGAAATTCAAGTGAATCTGAGAATTTAGGAATCGAAAGGAGGTAAATTCAAGTGAATCTGAGAATTTAGGAATCGAAAGTAGGGAAATTCAAGTAAATATGAGAATATAGGAACTGAAAAGATGTAAGTTCAAGTAAATATGAGAATATAGGAACTGAAAAGATGTAAGTTCAAGTAAATATGAGAATATAGGAACTGAAAAGATGTAAATTCAAGTGAATCTGAGAATGGGAATTGAAAGGATGTGTGCAAGTAGTATATACCTGTTGTCAGGTCCTCAAAATTTTCCTTTTCAATCCGATGAATGTTGGAGAAAGCAGGGAGAAAGCAGAGAGCAAGTCAAAGTTGGATAAAGTACACTGCTATTCCCACATTCCTTCGTTGGTGATCGACTGGGATGTGAAGAAACATTTCGCATCCCTACAACGCATCTTTTAGGACACAATCAGGATTTTCATTCAAAGCAAAAGCAGCTACCACTCCCCCGTGCTGTGGATCTCCCTAGGATCCTAAAATTACATTCAATCCTACGAAGTTACACTCCCCTCCGTGGAATTTTTCACCCCTCCGACGGAACAATTCCATTCACACACTGCTTTCTCCATCGGTGGAACTGCCCGGCTTTAATATGAAGGGGCTCACATATGCTCTGCAGTTTCCAGAATCTCCTCCTCCTCCTTCTCCTGATAATAATCAAAGGCTCTAAACTTGTTCCAACGTCCCCATCTTCGCCACGGCTATTCCTACTGACGGAGTAAACTTAATCGTAAGTTGATTTTAAACTTTCTCCATCCCTCCCCCACTTTCTCTCCCTCTCTCAAATATCCCACAAAGAGCGAGTGGAATTTCCACGGAATTTCTCCCCACTATATTCCTCTCCTGGTTATACTCTATCTCTATCTCTCGCTTTCCTCTGAACCAAAGTTCCCGCTAAAAAAATCACTTCCCGAAATGGTTCTCCCGCACTGTAACGCAAACTTGATGCATTCTTGAGGGAGGAGGAGGAAACTCTCTGTATATTTCACTCCTTAACGACTTGTTCTGCGAGGAGTGAAGTAGCGAGAGCGGGTACTTTTTTGGGGGGTAAAAGTCAGGGGCCAATTCCATCCCAAATCAACTTATAGATCCTCATCCACTCCCTCTCATCAACTTCATGGTGATGAGGGAAGGATCTTGTTTACCAAGTACGAGCATTTAGATTGGCCCAATTCCCAAAATACTCACCCGCAGGGTCTCGACCGGCCTTTGAGCATCCACATGCGTCTACTCCACTACAGTGGTCTTGCCCGTTTCGGCATGAGCATACAATTATTGCACTATACCGATATCCCCAGTCATTTCTTAGAGCCTGCGCCGTGGTCATTGCCATTGAGCTACTCCTTATTGGAAGAGCCCTGGAGTACGTCAAACATTTTGGTGCAACCAGTAGTGTGACTCAATTAAAGGGAGCTCCCGTTGATCCACCTGATCTACAGACATGTCCACAACTATCTACATAAGCCCACTTGTCCCTCAGGAGTGGCACATTGGAAGTTCACGACGAGGAGACAGCAGGCCAAGTATCTCAGCAAACTCTCCAGTGACGCTTAAGAGCTCTTACATGTTCAAGCAACGGTCGGTCTCAACGTGAGGACGCTCCCTATTATTCAAAGTTTTTAATTTAAATAAGAGGAAACATTTTTAATTAACACCGCCTGGGCTGAGCGAAGGATATTATCAAGTTTGTAAGGACTGAGTGAACCGAAGGTATTGAGTAAGAGGGGACTGAGAAAGTTTTGAAAATTTAACCCAGGATGACTTTGGGTAGAAAAAAAGAAAAATAGAAAAAAAGATCAGAGATATGAGGCGGATGAGTAGGAGGGGAGAAAGAGTTGGGTAAGGAGGAGGAGGGGAAGAATGAGAAAGAAAAAGAAAAGTCAATAAGACATGACAAAGAAAAAGGACGGGACAGACGGGGGAATTTGCATTGCAAAATTATAGCGGCTTCCTCCATGCATGTGGATCGATGGGAGATTGAACGGCGGGTGGTTGTAGTCACAGCCGTAATAGTGGAACGACTAGGTACAGTGCGACTAGTTTTAACTTGGGCTGTATAGTTGCAGAGGCTCGATGGGAAGAGGGATGTTAACAGTGTGTCGTGTGAGCTGGGATGTCATGTCGAGGATACGGGAGCGGATCTGTAGCCTGTGTCCGCTATATATATGCGAGAGTCGTCTTAGTCGTCGTCGTCGTCGTCGTGGTAGCGTATAGGAAGTGGAACCAGAAGCCTCTTGGATTTGTCGGAAAATGAAAATGTAAAACTAAAGATTTGCCGCGGATTCCACCCTCCGGCTCATTCCACTCACTCACTCTCACTACTCATGCCCTCCTACATCTGTTGGCACATATCATGCGGCGGGGGGAACAAATAGTCCTGTGTCAGTCCCAAATATTTTACAAACGCCCCCTTCCCTTACCTAATACTTGACTTGAAGGCAGGATATAAATGTCCATGATTTCCCAAGTCCTCCAAACACACGGCTAAACACGCATACATGCACAAACACTCAAAGTCATACAGATCCACACACTTCCACCCGCGCACACAGAGATGGTCATATTTGCACCCACACACATCGAGATGTACACATTTGCACGAGTACAGGCATGTACATTTGTAATTTAACAATTGTATTGACAAAAAAAAAACACACACACACACATACTAACATCCACAAAAACTCACACCCTTACACAATAACAAACATACAAGCACTCGCATAGCACACATGTATACACATTTACATCCACACAAACACCATCACACCCTAAAGCTGGGGGTGCACGGAGGAAATTTCTTGCGTGAAATGTGCAATATTTCGCGAAATCTTGCACAATCCCGCGTACGCGTGAATGAAACTTTCAGCCGAACTGAAATTTTCTCTCCAAAATCTTACGTGCAATAAATTGCCTCGGCGAGGCAATTTCTTGCAACTTGCATCGACGTGATTGGTTGTCCATTCAAAATGTCGGCGGGAGTTTTTTTAGCTTGTATGTAGTTTACTGGTATTTTTAAAAAGTGCGCCAACTCTACAAGGTCTGAAGCTGCAAAATTTAAAATTCCAACATAAAATATTTCGTTTCCATTGTACCCCTCACTGAAACTTGCGCTTCGTAAGATTGTTGTTGCGCGAAGAAAAACTTTCGCGAAACTGCGGTTCTTGCGCAAGAAATTTCCTCCGTCTACCCCCAGCTTAACAAGCGCATACACGCATTTACGTAGCAATGGCACACATGCAAGTATGCTTTCACATAGGCACAGGACAAATGCACACATGCAAGTATGCTTTCACATAGGCACAGGACAAATGCACACATGCATTTACATGGCAATAGCACACATGCACCCACACATTCACATAGGAGCATTACACATGCATATATGCATTTATATGGCAATAACACACATGCACACGTGCTCACATAGTAAAAATACGTACAACGATAATGACAGAAGTACATATACCTGTTCAGTCACAAACACATATGCATATGCACATGTTTAAATACGGAGGTTCGTGCCGCAGCCATTCTGTGCTCCAGCATGAAACACGACCCCAACTCCGTGCCACACGCTGGCATTTAGCGACAAGGCCCGCAGTTAGCAGTAGGACTGACGAGGGAGCTGTTGTCACACGGACATTACCAGCTATTTTTCTCACTTTTCCCTCTGTTTCCACCCTTCCCCTCAGCAATTCTCACCAGTACTCCTACCACAACCCATCACCGCCGAAGAAATCTTTCTCACTCAACCAGTCACTCACTCCTAGTTAGGCAAATAGAATCAACTTGGCTCCCCTGTCAGGTCACCGTGCCCATTGTCTTCCCTTGAATTTATATATTCATGTTCCTGGCTATTTGAAAATGACAGTGACGATGCTTCAATTTTAAGTGCCTTACACCTATGCCGTTAATTCCAAAGATTTTTTAGCCAAGATTTCGCGTCATACGATAAGGAGGGGCTACACTAGTATCAGGGCTGAATTTATATCTGAGTATGATTAATTCCGAAAACAGTCGTAATATTTCTTGTCTTTGCACACTGCAGTAATTCTTGCTTCGACCCATTGCCATTGTCAGTGCCTGATTCGTCCCTCGTTTACTACGTTCCCCGAACCCCACTCACTCACACATGACAGTACAGGCCCGTGCAAGGTACAGTCAAACACCAAAAACGGATAGCCCGAGGGGATGTCATCGGAGTACCCCAGTAAAATAATGTCAAAGGGATTTTTCTAAGGGGGCACACGCGTTACCCGCTCCCAACAATCAAAACCCGAGAGTGGGATCCATTGCAGTGGCAGTGGAGCTCCGGCGGAACAGGGATTTCACACTGACATCCTGGAAAAAAGTTTTCAATTTATTCACGGTCTTCTTCTAAGCCCATGTCTGCCGAGGAGCGGGAGGGGAGAGGCGAGGTACAACAGATGTTTTCCTTCAAGTCATACACAATCCTGGAGGGGAATACGTCGGGAGGAAGGCTTATGTGGGGAACCTCATGATCTTCCGGGGCGACGGGTTGTGTTGGAAGAGCCTCCGCACCGTTGGCGGAGTGCACATTCCGAGGAGGACGTAGGGGAAAGTATTACAGGGCTAAGTTTTCCCTCCACCATCTTTTCGCAGTAAGAAGGAGGAGAGACGGAGAGAAAGAGTTTGTTAAAAGCTTAACATGATCACGTAACTCACACTCACACCGGGTCCACGCTCCCAGTCAATCAATGGGATTCGGAAGGACCCGACACACTCTTTGTCTCCGTTCCACACCACCCTTCACACATGCACACTACACGCATGCACATGCCGTGCACATACACACACACACACACACACACACACACACACACACACGCACGCACGCACGCACACCAAC
>VYYI01004374.1:0-10563 GCA_021029175.1 Bilobella aurantiaca
CAGTTGATCAGAGATATTAAAATAAGAACTCGAAGCAAAGGAGCTGAAGGATCGGGCTTTTTGCAAGACATTTAAGCAGAAATAGTAGTAATCGAACGGCTTTCAAAAGTAATTCAGGGTACTTGCTCAGTGCCATAAGGGATCAAGTCCCATTAAACAAAACAAAGTGTTGAAATCACAGAAAGCTAAAGCACCTGTTGATTTCTCAAGCCAAACTTATGTTGAAGAAGTGAGTAAAATTCCGTTGGACTTAAAAATAGGCCTCGGTCAAGTAAATATGAACCCTTAATACTCATTCAATTTAAGGGTTCAGTCAACAAGCGCATGATCAGGTTTAGTAATATTCAAAACAGTGGAAATATTTTACTTGTGTTTGCTCAGAAGCTTGTATTTGTTATCTTTCTAGTAAACGCAAATTTATTTTCTCGAAATTTCAAGCGTTTTAAATTTTATGATTTTTGCAGTGATTTAGAGTAAGTTCAGTGGCAATAACTATCAGGCAAATCGAGGGGGCATGCTATATTGTAGTTGGAAACGATCCATATTTATCATGTTATGTTAGGCCTTAGTTATTAAATTAACTATACTAAAATTAAATTAACTAAATTAAATTTCTACTTTCTTTCTTAGAAATATTATGACGTTTCTGACATACATGTCACTTAATAGGATGTTATGTAAAAACTAAACAAAATTTCAATTTTCTGTTCATGCAATCGAACATAACAAATGAAGCATTAAAAAGTGAATGAACTGAAACCACAATACGCTTTTAAATGCGCTTGGCGTTACTCATAAAAGCCTTGTTTTTGTAACTCCAAATGAGTCATAACCGCTGTTTTCCCCCCATCTTAAAATTATTGCATCGTCTAAAATGCATCATGGCCGAAACAAAATTGTTAAAAGTTAAAATTACAAAAACAACATATGTCACCTACCAATCTTCAAGTTCACAAAATACATATGAATCGGCAACTTATTCACCAACTTTCACCAATTTTAAATTGAAAAAAAAAATTCAACATTTTTGGAAAACCGTTTTTTGTATCAGTTTGTAAAATGACCTGACATGTAAACACGTCATTAGGGCTTTGTGAAATTTTCAAATTACGAACTAAAGTAATTCGATAGCACTATTTTCTTTCAGCATGTTTGTCCAGGAAGGGATGTATCGTTTGCTTAGGCTTCTACGAAGTTTTCCACGAGCTTCAATTCATGACTTTTGTGGGCAGTTGGTTTTCATGAAAACCTTTGACCTTTGCGTATACCATGTCCAATTGTACACTGTCTATTTTTTTTCCTAAGCTAACCCCACAACTTCATCACATGATTCCATGCCTGAATCAACGAGCAAACACTGTTCCAAGAAATAAAAACAGATATGGAAATAACATATCAACCCTCTACTGCCACCCTCCTGATTTCTTCTCGCAACTTTATAAAAGAAACTGCCCTCAGTTGCTCAAAGCTACTCAACCATCAACAGTTCCTGCATCTTCCAGACCTACAGTCTATTTTTTTCAATCGACATATCAAAGAGATCAAGTGTAATTTAGTGGTGAGTAATGCTATTTGTGTCTTGTCTTGGTAACATTATTTTCCTGAACACTTTTTTTTATTGATTTTATTTTCAAGCTAGAAACCAAGATAATTATAATTTTTTTTTTATAAATTGTAAATTAATCCTAGACTTTCTGCATCTATTTTTCAGTAACCAAAATCCTGCCAAAGGACACACGTACAAAATGAAGGTCTGCATCGTTCTGCTGCTGTGTCTCTGCTATGTCGCGCACGGTCTGAGTCTCAGCCTCCTGGAATTGGCCCAAGATGAATGGGAATTATACAAGGTAAGAATTTCCTGTCTGAAAAACGTTTTTTTTTAATGTAAAATATTCATAAGCGGATTCATGAGAGTTGGTTTTAAATTGAAAGTTTTATGGAAATACGTTGTTCCAGCTTTAAAATTGCGCGTCTTTTCCAACGATGTGTTATATGCGTCTTCCGTATAAAAGTATCATTTCACCAGTTGAATTGCATCACCTATTGAGGAAGTGATTGTGCTTGTGCTAGCGTGTTTTTTTTTTTAGAAATTGCGACTCTAAAAGGAACTTAGTCAAAGTTATAGCCTAAAAGTGGGCGGATTAATTTTGTATTGGCATCTCTAGAGATCACGTTCTAAAGTGGACGAATTTCCTAACTCAACTTTTTAATATGCTGCATCGAAATTCATGCGCGATGATTTTTGAGTTCAAGCGCTTCCGGAGCCCGGTCAGCTAAATTATTTCAGGGTGAAGGGAAGATGTTTACTGCCAACATTAAATAAACGCTTGCTAAAGGATTGCTATCCAATGTAAGAATGGGATAGAACTGAGGTCATCCCACTTAGAAAGATTTTGATTGACATGGTTTATCTATCACTTTGGCTCCTTCGTCCTGAAGAGGTCAACTTCCGACGTGACACTTGAACCGTTTATTTTAAGAGCTGATACTGACGCGAAAGTGCTATCGCTGCAATTACTGCGTCTTTAGCAAACATCATATTTATATTTGTCACTGCCGCTTATGATGCTCCTATCCTCGGAGATAACAATGAATTGCTAACTGTTGAATAAGTGGGATTAGTCACTCACAAATGGAAAAGCCAAATTATGGATAATGATTAGTAGCATATAATTAGAACAATGGAAACATTGGCGGAAATGCTCATTATTAGGCATACAAAGCATTAATGGTTGATTTGAATAGAGTCTCGACTGTAATGCTAATCATAATAACTTGATGATTTAATGCAATTTGTCTTTTTTTTTTAGACATTTAAGACTAATCATGTCCAACTCATTATTTTTTTTAATTGCAGACAAAGCACTCTAAATCTTATGAGAATGAAGTTGAGGAACGTTTTCGGATGAAGATTTACCTGGAGAATCGACACAAAATTGCTCGTCATAATAAGGAGGCGGAAAAGCATGGATTCTATCTCGGTATGTCCCTGATCCTGTTTTATGCAACCTAAATTTAAATGCCGTTTTTTTTATATAAATTTCCAAAGTTTTAAATGAAAACTTTATNTTTTTTTTATATAAATTTCCAAAGTTTTAAATGAAAACTTTATTTAAAGAGATGAACGCCTACGGAGATCTCCTCCATCATGAATTTGTGCAGCGAATGAATGGATATAAACCTTCCCTTCGAAACGCAACGCTGCATGAACTTGCAAGCTTTTCGTACTTGTCTCCATACAATCTCAATATTCCGGATGAAATCGACTGGAGAACTAAGGGCGCAGTGACCCCTGTCAAGGACCAAGGTCAATGCGGCTCATGCTGGTACGTCTTGAAGGAATATCATTTAATTTTATAATTTTTTAAGTCTCATCGTATTTTGTGTCTTTAGGTCGTTTAGTGCCACAGGATCCCTTGAAGGGCAGCACTTTCGCAAGACAGGAAAACTCGTGTCTCTCAGCGAACAAAATCTGATCGACTGTTCTACCAAATATGGCAACCAAGGATGCAACGGAGGCCTTATGGACAACGCCTTCAGCTACATCAAAGACAACAAGGGAATTGACACCGAAATGACGTATCCGTATGAAGCTGAGGATGACAAGTGCCGCTACAAGCCAACAGACAAGGGAGCTGATGACAAGGTATAAAATTAAATTTGAAATAAATAATTTTGGTTTGAACGCTGTTTAAATTAGATTATGATTTTAGGGATACGTTGATCTTCCTCCAGGAAACGAAGAGAAGCTCAAGGAAGCCTTAGCATCTGTCGGACCTGTAAGCTTGATGCTTCTTATTTTCTCATTATTCTTTACATCCGATTGTTTTGTTTATTTATTTATTTAACATTATTCTAAATGTTTTTTAATCCATTTTAATTTTTTAATTTTTGATAACCACTGTTTTGGAATTTAAATTTCGTTTGAATTCAAGGTATCCATCGCCATTGATGCGTCGCACGAATCCTTTCAGTTTTATTCTCACGGCGTTTACTTGGAACCAAAGTGCTCAAACACGGAGTTGGATCGTAAGTCATTGGGAATTTTAAAATTTAATTTGAAATTTTTTTTAGAAAACAGAAATTATAAATATTAAAATGCTTCTGCGTAGATGGAGTTCTTGCCGTTGGGTATGGAACTGACCCAAGCGGTGTGAATGGAGCGAAGGACTACTGGCTTGTCAAGAATTCGTGGGGCCCTACGTGGGGCAACGGTGGCTACATCAAGATGGCTCGAAACAAGAACAACCAATGCGGCGTCGCTTCTTCTGCGAGCTACCCAATTGTTTAGATCACAAACTTGAAAAACAAAATTTTAAGTTACTCATCTTTTAGTCCTAATGCGGATTGCTGTGATCACTTTCTACTTACTTCTAAAGCTTTCGCTAGTAGCTCTCAAAATTATTACAATTGTTTACAACTTACTTAAGCTGATATTCTTCTCATTACAAGTTTTTCTACTTTAGGAATATTGATATTGTGCTGTAATGCATGTCTCAATTCCGCTCTCTTAACTATTGTGTTTTAACTTATATTAATAAAAATAATTTACACTACACATGTAACTCAAGAAACATAACGAAACAGAACTTAATTTTAAGTACTATAATAGCTATAATGGAACGTGTAATCCAGATGTAATACTTAGAATTGCGGAGTGTCGAGCTATTATGACGATTTCATACTAACACAATTCTGAAGGGAAAGCATTTGGAAAAATTCATACAAGAAACTTAACATAGAAACCAGCAGAAAAGGGATCTTAAAAGAAAATGAAATTTTTTAAATGAAACATTGAAAAAGCGTAAAATGACTAATAGATCAGCGTTTATTCAGCATTATTTGAACGGTTTTCAACGACTTATTGCTTATTTTCGTAGTGGATTGCTCAGCTTGCATAAACAATTTCGATCATAAAGATGACCCAATTTTTCTCAAACGGTGGAGACATTTTCAAGGTAAAAATTTCATTTGAAATCCTCTCGATACCCCATCGCTCCAATATCATTGGCGTCCTAAATACATGGCGAAACGGACGTCGTCTTGAAGAAAACAAAAACAAAAGGGGGATCAGTGGATTAAATCTGAAATGGTAAAGGACAGTGATGCGAAACAATCTCGAATGACTTGGCCCAGTGGCTCCAACAGCCAAGTTTTCGAGTGCTCATCAGTATAATGCTTCGCCTCCCATGGAACCACCACCACCCACCCTGCCCCGGGCACAAGATAGGCACTCGGCCACTTTGGCAATAGCTAAAGGACAAGGCTGCTTTGGGTGACGTTGACATGGCTATGAGATGCATTGGCTAATGTGCCTGACATTCATCCGCCAAGGCAAGACAGAGCGATGCTAAGGAGACAGAAGCGTAATGAAGTACAAATGAGAGCTATTAGTTAACTAGTGAGAGGCAGAGTGGCCTAGGCCTCATCGCAACCTCATCGCCAACCCATCGCAGGCCCAGAAACTATAGGGAGATTAAAATTAAGTTTTGTTGGTGTTGTGGAGTCTTATCTGGAGCAAATGCTCCACTGAAGTACTTCTAGATCCAGTGATTCCCTTCAGCAGCCAGTAGTTCTGGACCAGTTCACACTCCAGCCTCTCTGGACGCTCCCATTTTTTTTTACTGTCCTTGGACAGAAATCCTGTCCCATTGTCACGCCTTTAAAGGTGGGCTAAATACGTTTTGTTCAGATTCTTGCAAGCACTGTGCAGCGTTCCAGCGCTTCCAAAATGTCGTCCTCGAGCACGGTCGAGGACCTGCGGTCCGAAATTGAGTTCAGAGACAAAATTATCCGCAAGTTAGAACTGCGAATCCTGGATAAAGAGGAAGAAATTCAGCAACTTCGCTCTGATCTCGATAAGGTAAAATAACGCAAGTCATTAGTGACATTAAAATACATAATTCCTATAATCAGTAGATTAATTAAATTGTAGAAAACAAAATGTATTTTCTACTGCATTTTTGTAAATTGTACTCCTTGAGTGTTTTTTTTTATTATGGTACAAAGTGGTACTTAAAAATTATAAGAGTAACTACACCACACCCCGATTGTTAGACACCTTCTGTCATAAAAGTTTCCATAAAAGCTTAAATTGTTCTTCTTTTTTTGAAAATGCTTTTGAGGAGAACCGTTTTGTTACATTTTCAAATACGTAGCCAAATTTTTTCTTCAAATTCACCTTTCATTTTCATTTAGCATTTTTCTTTTCAACTTGATTTCATGAATGAGAGAGTATTTGAACATGTATTCAAACGTTATGCAATATGTGCGACGACTGTTATGTAATCATGACAAACTCGTTTAAAGAGGCAAAGTTAGCTACAAAGTGCGGAAACAAGCAATGCGAAGTTTGAAATGTGTCAAATTGCGTGTCACTTTCCATTTCTTTGTTGTAATCAGTTTAATTGAGCACTTCTATTTCAAACTAAATTCCCCCGATAGCAATTGAGTTTAGCAGTGGCTCTCATGGAGTGTTAAAGAGGTTAATTGAATGACAATTGTTTCCAACTGTTGCCTTTCCTATTGTCAAATCGGTTATGAGATATGATGTACTTTTCAAGATCATTTTCAAGGACAACTACTTGGTAGAAGAAGAGAGGTTAAATGGGCAACTTTAAGAAGAATAGGAGATCTCTAGGTGGCGCATTTGCGAATACAAAGATCTTCAATAATGGCAAACGTTGAAAAAGGGGCTTAAGGAGAGAGATAAGAAGGCCAAATGCAAATTCTCACTTTTTTCTTCCTATACCTGACAAAGCATAATAAGAATCGAGACTCTTCAGGGTTAAGTATCAGTAAAATTTATGATTGTTAGCTACTAAACTAACAATAAAATTGACATATAGGTGTGAGACGGAAAGCTTTGCCAATATAAACAATTCCTGTTTGCAAATTGATCAGCTTTACGAATATGCCTCCAACCGACCTATTTAAGAATTTCCCGGTATATTTTTGGAAGATTCAGGTTTTCTAGGGCGAAGCGGTTCTGCCTTCGGCGTCATTTTGAGTTTTTGTATTCACAATTAAATTTTATGTGTTGTAAATTTGTGCTGATTCATTCATGACATTTATTTGGCTTTTGTTTTTGTGGTTTTCTTTTTGACATTTTAGTACCAATCAATCATCCACCAGTCACCAAAACCTAAACCGGAAACTGCCAAACCCAGAATCAGGGCACAGGGCATTTCTGCAGAACCACAACGAGATGCTGCCATTCAGGAGGAGTTACCCACCTTCCCCAAATCAGACAGGTAAGTTATTTGAAACAGATAACGTTCGTCCTATTTTTAGAATAAAACACTGGCAAAAATCAGACACAATCCCAAGTAGGATAAATTCCTTTCTTGCCTCAGATCAACTCACTAATACTACCGAATGCTGTACCTAAACTTTAACATATTCTCAAATCTCAATATCAGACCTTTCATATGTTGTAGCCAAACAAGCCCATCCTACTAGTTTACATGAGCCCTTTGCCATACGATAATTTCCAGTTACATGGGATAGTTTAATTTCCGTTAGTTTTTCTATGATAAATCTATAAAAACCAGACCCTATGGCGTAGAAAATTTAATGGTTCCATGTCCCATGACTGGCTTGTTTGGCTAGTGTAGTAAATTTGAAAATAAAATAAGTAATACATATATGGATTCGTATCCTTGCCCCTATTAAAATAGTTCATTGAATTGAGACTTTGGCCCTTTTGATTTTCCGCTACAAACCGCACTTGCATACCCTTCACGGCTAAAAATACGGCTTTTGTTAAGTACGATATGCTTTGATTCATTTCATTGAGTGGTTTCCCTCTTAAAGTACTCAAAGGGCTAAATATCCGCTAAGCAAAGACACTTTTTCGTAAATTAGCTGCTCCAGAGCTTAATTTAGTGATAAAGTTCTCAAAATTCACCTCATTATTGCCTAATCTGTGACACTTTTAGGTTCTAATAAATTCGTGGCCCTGATCATTTCGTTTTTAGTACTCAAGCACTAAACCACATTTGGCGCACACAGCATCTTATGTTTACTCCCCAGCGTTTTAAAATAGATTTTCCAGTATTCTTGTTGACTAGTGATTAAAAGTTATGTTAAAGCACTCTACAACAATGGTTTAAAATTATAGAGGCGATCAAATCTGTTGGATACGTGCCCTATATAGTCAATGGAGAATCAATTATTATTGGTTAGAATATGTCACTGTACATTTGTTGCGCCAAGGGCTCATTTCCGTAATTTGGAATTCCATGCTAATTACTCATCTTCCAAAATTATGCCATTTACTAATGGAAACGTTCATTAGTAGCGTTAGATTTCGTTTAAGCCAGTGTCGTCCCAATTGAGCAACATACGCAAGGCAACTATTTACGTCAACGCCACTCCAACCACGTACTAAAGAAGCCTCAACTTGACTGTCACACATTCTGTTCATTTATAAAGAGAAATCTACAGGCGCATCTTTCCAAGAAACATGCGAATACTGGAGCTTTGATTATGTAATTTAGCTTACATTGAAAAGATAAGTTTAAGCTGGTTTGTATAATTTAAATTGGAAGCAAAAATTAACAATTAGATTTAAAAGATTTCTCAGTTCTGTTTATTTTAGTAAAATAACAATTGCACAGTTAAATCCAACTTCAAAAAACTTATGCTAATTATTTTTATTTACCGAAAAGTAGTAGGTCTCCGTTCCTGCAGCATGTCCACGGATTGACCAATATTAAGAGAATTGGTCTAAATTGAGCAAATCAATTTGAATGATCTCATTAAATGACGCTTAAAATTTCTCCAGATTTTAATTAAATCTATTTTCATTATTATGTGAAGTGTCATTGTAAATTGATATCGAAATTTGAACATTTATTCCAAGAATACATCAAGTATTTGAATAAGTTAAGCTCTTCTGGTCCACGTTGACATTATAAAATTGGGAATTCCTGAAGAACATTGAATGACCTTCGTGTTCAGAGTAGAGTTTGACATTATTTTGAGACTAACCAATCACGATCCTAAAGTAGAACAATGCTATCAACGTAGGTAAACCGGTCTTTACATGTTTTGTGTTGATTTTCGATTGTAGAGTTCGGGAATTGATAAAGTCAGCGATTCTGGACAATGACTTCCTTCGACATCTCGACCCTTCTCGCGTCAACGAAATGGTCGATTGCATGTACATGGAAGAATACATTGAAAATGCCATCATCATCAGGGAAGGCTCACCTGGGTCAACACTATACGTCATGGAAGGTAAGATTTAAATTATATGAATAGATACAAAATATTTCAAAGTATTACAAAATAAGTATGTTGCAAAATGTCAACTGGAATTGTTTTTATAACGCAGTCGTCTAAGTTTCAATAGTGATTTTCGCCAAAGAATTACCAAGTTCCAACGAAATTCATTAAGTAGTGTATTAGCTACTTTATGGGAATATTCTGTCCGTCCGTCTAGTTGCGCGATAACTCTCGAACGGGTTAACTTTTTTCAAATTTGTGTTCAGCTATAGGTTGTAGGGGTCAAGGGTAAGGAAAAGATGGGTCATAGGGGTCATACCCTTCCCCCTTATTTTGACGACCCCTAAATGACCTCTAAAGCCGAAAATAATTTGGATTTGTCAGATTTTTGCTAGCTTTGCAAGAAACAAAAAGTTGTGATTTCAAGGACCTAAGCGAGTCCACACCCTTTCCCCTTGTTAAAATGACCCATATATGACCCTCAAACCCGAAAAATCGGTTTTCACAGGTTTTTGGTAGTTTTGCAAGTTTTGGTTAGTTTTGGTAGTGACCTTGTAATTTTGCAAATGTTGCATGGAAGTATTTTGGAAGTATAAGTACAATACGCTACTTAAGTTACGTGCGTTTGCAACGGTGTACTAAACATTATCAACAAAGTCCAGAATTTTTTATTCACACTAACGTGAATTCAAATTAGAAAAGTCGAGTCATATTCTGTACGACTTGTGTAGACAGAGACATGAAATCGGTAAGTCTAAATGAGTATTTTGAAAACGTCAAGAATTGCGTCTTAGAAAATGCAAAAGGTGCATTGTATTTTTTTTTTACAAAACCGGATGTCTTTCTTGCAGCTTATTGTTGTTACATAAAAATTGTAGTTTCCAATTCAGTTCAGGCCCAAATTTTATGTGCACTAAATAAGTATCAGATGTGTGAATATTTTTAATTGGGGCCAAAAAATTGTTCCAATTAATAATTTAGAGCAATGCAATCTTCACCTTTAGAGGTTTATGTTCACATTCACATTGACCAGGGCCCTCAAGTTGTTCAATGCGTGAGCATTTTTGTGTCAATTGCATACAGTGTGTCAAGTAATTTTACACGGGCCTTGCAAAGTGTCCTTAATTGTCACTTTGCCATGGAAGACTCGCCACAATGAAAATAATGGGGTTTACTACTTGGTTCCTGTGATGCAACAATGGATTTCCTTGGATTTCTTCTGCGTTTCTGCCTTACGATTGGCCTCTGGGAAACAACTCCCCAAATCACGTTTTTCACTGTCTTCATTACTTCATTGTAAAAATTTAAGTCTCAGTTCTAAGGGAGTTAATA
>VYYI01004376.1:0-10562 GCA_021029175.1 Bilobella aurantiaca
TCTCAAAATGATGATCTCTGTCAAGCTTTCCCTGAAGCGTCACCAACTCCCTCCAGCACTCGCATCTCGAATTTAAATATCCAAGTAGGATTCGTACGGAAGCCGCTGCTGTCGCTATCCCAAATCTAAAGGGTTCCTCTCTTTTTTTTTTGCATGCAGCATCCCAATCTCAAATGATCTTCTCCCTAAACACCGAATTCGGATCATTGGAGACCTCTTCCAAAGCAAAAAGGAAGCTTTTACTCCCTTCAAAAAATATTTTCTGCTGCTCTAATACACCACTCAAAATTACACCGTAACATTTACAGATCGTTCTTCCATGTTTAGTTAGCTGCGTTAGCTATTTCGCAATAAATAGTTTGTAGGTAAACTGCTTTTCTTATTCGAAATTCTTGTAAAAAAAAATTTCTGAATTAATTAATTACAAATCCTACTAAATTCTCTGCAATATATAAAAATTAATTTGAAACAAGTGAATTTAGTAAGATCTGAACTGTGTAATACAAGCGTAATTTGTTTTGAAAAATCTTTGCATTACTAAGAGACATATCTTGTTTGTTTTTTAGAAATTTCAATTCCTTTACACAAATCATCCGTTTTTTTAAGATTCGGATAATCCTCAGGAAGAAAGAGAAAGTAGGAGCTAAATTTTAATAGATCACTCAAGTGCGGAACTTAATTACTTTTGAATAAATTTAAATTAATTAAATTAATTAATTTTTAATTGGTTTTAATTTATTAGAAGTGAGTGGTGACTAGTAACCATATACAAATCAAAAAGTAATCATAAGTCAAATTAAAAGTCAAACTACTGAATACAAAATGCTGTTCCAAGCACACCAAGAATTAGTGAATGGCGGATTGGCTTACCATTTCCTAGGAGAACTGAAGAATGAAATATGAAGGGACTTCATGTGAAATTTTTGTATTCTTTTTTGTTTTAGTTGAACCGAATGTAGAAATCATGTTTTAAATTTTAGAATTATGTTCTAAAAAAAATGCTTGAAAATGTCCCAAAGCCTTGACTGTTGAGGATGGAAATAAGGAGTGAGGCCTTCGAACTGCCACTCTACTGACGCTCTTTTTTTCCTCCTTTTCCTTTTTTTTCAATTTATTTGGGTTCAGCCCACCGTCAGAAGTGAAAGGAGGGGAAAGAGCGTAAGGGAAAGGCTCGAGAATTCCCTCCCTTCGATCAATAAAAAAGACAGGAGAAAAATAGGGGAAAGAATGATTCATTTCTAAACCTAAAACAATAAAGCCTAAACCTAATATTATGCCTTAGAAATCGCTTGAAAATGGTTTTGAAAAAGTCAGAGGCACGTGTGGGGCTGTGGAACGCTTTGGAGCACCTCCCTTCGACTACCTTTCTCCAATAAACTTGTTAATTGGATTTAATTAACAAGGAAAGCATTTCTCATTCTAAATACTTAAATCGTTCTCGAATCACTTTAAATTATTAAGCGGTGTTTTGAAATCAAAGCGACGACAATAACAACGCCTCTTTACAACATAATTAGAAAAGCATTTTAAATTTAGGCCTCAAAACAAAGCACAATTTCAAATTACGGCGCACATCTCCAAAATCTTGCAGAAATTGCAGTTTCGACTAATTCCGAATGCTTTTGAAGTTTGGGGTAATCTTGAATGTTATATTTTGTTATTCGGGTTTTTGGAGCCTTTTGATTGGTTCGCAAATACCCAATGATCGATCCTTTGGCGTATTTAGGCTTATTTCCCTTGTGAACAATACTGAAAATAATAATTTGGGCTAGGCCCTCCCATTGTCAACCCAAAAACTTTTTTTTTCGAAGGGTTTGGCAAAAAGGGTCTTTACTGGGGGCCCTTTAGTACTCTCGTCTACATTTTAAATCATCAATTTTGACTTCAAGATTGTTCATAAAACAATATACTACTACAAAATATTTATGTAAATAATAATAATTTGTATTATTTTAAAACTTTAGGATTGATTTCGTGAAAGTAAAGTGCTAAACTAAGGTCATCTGATAAATTTGGAATCCTTGATTTCATCATTTCCCTCCCATTTATAACTGCTTAGATTTCCTAGCTCGTAAAAGTAGCAGGAGAGAAGCAATTGAGCGTTAGCAAATGATCATACGGTAAATTTATTATAAGGTATAAAGTACCGTTTTGTTATTTGTATTTCTTCTCCTTTAATTGGCAACAATATAATAAGGTATTGTAAATTACTCGTCACAGAAATAAGTCCCAAAAATCTCCAGAATTTTTGAATTCTGGGGCAAGATGAGACGCATTTGGCTCGGGAAAGAGATTGGCGTAGAAGAAAAAGCTAAATTGGACTTTTTTCTTAAATTTCCAATCTAAAGCCTTTCACTCCCTTCATCTCCCTCATAACTTCTGTAGGAGACATTTGAAGTAATGAATCAAGATGAAAAAAACTAAACTTGAGTCAAGAAATGAAAAAGAAAAATCTTTTGATCCGTACGTGTCTTTCTCCATCTCCACATGCTTTTAGAGAGAAAACTTTTTTTTTACTTTCTTTTTTTGAGTTTTCACACTAAGGCTTTCTCCAGTGAGGCAGAGTGCATAAAATGAAAATAAGTCCCACATAAATTCTCTCTACTTTCTTTTTCCAAAAAAAAAAGAGAAAGGAGCCAGAAGCCAGGAAATGAGAAAAAGGGAAATGATGGAATGGAAAGTGAAAGTAGGGACGACAGTGGATTTCTAATCTAATAAAAACAGGGAGAGGCTCCTCAAACGAGCAAAAAAAAACGAAATCCACTTTCTTTTTTCTCCTTGATTTTCTCCAGTGAAAGTGAAAGTAGGAGGGAGAGGGAATTTCTCATAAGGCTTTATCCAGCAAAACAAAACGAATTCTATTTCCACTCCTCAATTTATTATCTTCAAGTAGCAGGAGGATTTTCCATTTTCTCCAGGAAGCTCCTCCAGAATGATTTTCTCCAACAAGCCTTTTGCCTCCAGGATAAGCTTTTCTCCAATATAATTATAAAAGCCTGAATCGAACATTTTTTTTTTCAAAAGCTCCAGCCTTTGTGAATGTGTGACATGAAGCATTCACTGATTCAAATTATCCTCAAAAGCTTTTTTTCCTTCCATTTAATTTTCCCTTCTTTCTCTTCTTGATGGCACTTTGCCACACTCTCTGACTTTCTCTTTTTTTTTTACTTTTTTTTTTGTAAAACCTAAACCTCAAATGATTTCTCCCAACTTAATTTCTCTCTAATTTCTAATTGAGTGAAAGTTAAACAGCCCTTTCTCCATTTTTCTCCAAAAAATATTGTTTCCTGTCGGTTGAGTTTCTTCCGTAGGAAAGGAAGCCCTTAATTTAAATAATAATTTGAGCCCTTAAATACGGCCCTGACAGGCCCTGAATGAGGCCCTAATAAATTAATCTCACGTTTTCAAAATATTTAGAAAAAGATAAGCATCTTTTCTAAAAATCAACACTCACACGTACGTACGACGAGAGGAAGTGGAGTAACGTGAGCTAATTTTTCAGAGTGCTACCCTCGTAAAGGCGCTGGTCAATTAATCAGCTCCACTTCCAGTTTAAAACTGGAATTTTCCTGGACAAGTTCTCCAGGAAGGTAGAGTCGAGCCTTTGAGTCACGATTTCAAGACCCACTTTTAATGGCCACCATATTTCATGTCCACAAAGTAGAGACTGATCCTGGGGGCTTATTAATTCTCACAGGTTTTTCAACCACTTAACCACTCGTAAAAGGTGAAGTGGCCATTACAGGGCTCCAGAAAGCAAAAGCGGAGGCATTCCAGGAGGCTGGAATTCCAATTAATTATTCGCATATGGCATTTTCTTAAGAGAGAAGGGAATAAATTGTGCCCTTTCCCTGCATGCTCTTACTCTGTCATTAATTCCTTCTCCTTCACTGACCATTTCCACGCTACGTTTTTCCAAATATGGTTTTCTCCAGCAAAAACAAGCATAATTTTGTCCTCTACCTACTCAAATCTAAATTCTGCCAAATTTTAATACCATTTCAAATAGAATTTGGCCATTCTGGCCAAATTAAAAAAAAAAGATTATGGTATGACATTGAATTTGATGCAAAAGAGAAGCAAGAAGAGAAGAGAGCATCAATGTCTCCAAATTTGTGCACAAAATCTGAATTTAGTTCCGAAAGAAAACTTGGATTTTCTAGGTTTAGGGAGCTAATAAGGAGCCATTATTGCAAAAATATTATTAATTAAATAAATATTTGAAAATAATATTAATATATTAATATTTAACGAACTAAACTCAATGCAGTATACCTAAAAAACTAAGCTAACAGTGTAAACTCAAGTAACATCAAATTAAAAAAAAATTGTGCGGCATTTAGCCACTTCATTTTTTTTTTCGAATTGCCTCTTCTCTTCAATATTAGTTAACATAATATTATAGACGCGTTTAATTTGATATTCTATTTTTAGAAAAGTAATTAAATTCTTAAGTTTAATTTTGAACTTTAGTTAACCTTTATTTAACTGAATTTTAAAACTTTTTTCAAAACTAGTTTTAGGAGCATTTAACTTCTTTTGACTCGTGTTAAAAGTTTAATGCCATAAAACACTAGTTCTAAAAAATTTCGAACATTATAATTTAAAATTCTAAAACATGGAGAAAATCCAAATCAGAAGGTAGCATCAGAAATTCTGTTTTCCTTGGTAAAATCCTGTAGGCCAACAACCAATAATTATCATTTTACGTCTCTGCTATTATTTCCCTCTGATTATCCCCATCAAGCCCTTTTACAACTAACTTAACATCAAACTTCACCCATAGAAAGTGATTCTGCGGCTTCCTCACCGCTTCCTGTTCTCTACAAAAGCAGCAAAACAGAAAAAAGCGGCGCAGGTTTGATAAAATTAGAAACATCAGAAAGAGCGGCGCAGGATGCCTCGAAGCCTTTTTTGTGCCTTAATGACGGAAGAACAATTCAAATCACGTAGACACCAGAGCCTTGATCCTGTAATTGCAATTACAATCAGACCTTAATTTTTTGAAGGGCTACATTGACGGCTGGCTGGAGGGTGGTGATGGAAGATACAAAAAAAAAAGCAACACAACATTTCCTATGTCTAATTGCATCCAGATGCTACACCTTCACCTCTTCATTTCACGAAAAAACGGCCTATAAAAGTCATAAAAACTTTAATTTTTGTAAACGCAAGAGTTGTTTTACTAAAGGATGAACAGTCATTCAAAAACTCCCACCATTAATTGTGCAAAAAACGGTCAATTTATAATTAACAAAATTAAAAAAAACGCCTTTGCTTTCTCAGCTTGCCTGCAAAACAGCCCCCGGAAACCGTTTTTATAGTTCCGCAAATTAACGAGGCACGTCCCTTAAATTAGCATTTTTTTAAAAGAAAGTCTGTCTTTTTTTTCTTGTAAAGTTGTAATTTTTTCGGGAAATTAAGATGATTTGAAAATAAAACAATTATTTCTCTGCCCGCAAAACCGCTTCCTGTGGAAATCATTCACATCCCGCCTCCCTCCTGGTGCTATTTTCCAAATTTTGTTTAAAAAAAATGTCATAATTTTAAAATTCAGAGCACGTCTTCCGTCAGGGTTTCAAAATAATCCAAATCCATCTCCAGCGTAGGCTACGCTCCATACTAAATAAGAAACGAACTTTCTCTTCACTAGATTGAAAGGTTGTTCAAATGACGATCATTACGAATTCATAAAGTGTCTCTCTCCCTCAATTTGATTTCCTTACTATCTCCTTCAATATGCTCTTGATTGAAGATACAGAGCGTTTCATAAGAAATGAAAAAAAAAACATCTCACGAAGTTTAAGGGCCGCACATTTCCATTTCAAATTTTTATTACTTGATCTCCCTTAAGGGCCACTCCCTCCTCAAAGGGAGATGGTCATTCTTATAAATTATCGAGAAAAAAATGAGCTCGAAGCGTAGTTCGTGGGCAGTAGAGGATTGTTGTGCATAGGGATTAAATTTATGCTCGATTTATGATCTCTGAAGCGAAGACCACCCAAATTTACCTGAATTGAAAACTTTATGAAAAAGACTACTTATTAATGCGGCTCTCCTGAATTATGCTGCCGATTTCATATTTATGAGGTCGAAATTGCAGTGCTACTAAAAATACATAATTAGGAAAAATAATTGAGGAGAACTGTTGAGCGCCGTACGGTTCGCGATACGAGGCCTGATTGAGCTATCCGTATCATTTGGGCTAATCTGACTTTAAATTAATTATTTTAATTGGACTTGCCCTCCCTTCCGGAAAGATCGTTTTTTTTTCTCCTATGCGTTTTTTTGTAAATAAAAACGTGGTGCTTATTAACTGTGAAGCAAGAAAAACGACATTTGAAAGCTTACCTCTTTCTTCCCATAAGAACAAGCATGGCGGTAAATTGCATCCGGTCAGAGAGCAAAGACGTTTGATTTTTCACGCTTTGCTACACTTAAAAAAAAATTGTAGAGCAAACGTGGGTTACAGTTTTGTGGGATACGCCTCCTTTTGCGAGCCTTCGACGAATGTCAATGCGCTGCCCGCCCACAACACATCACTTTCACTAAATGTAATGTTCTTGTGACAGCAAAACGCCGTGAACAAATTTAAAAAATAGAACAGATTTAAGAAAATCTTAAATAACTAAAGTTCAGTAATCGTTTCAATGATCTTCTGAAAGCATATCATAAGTACCTTCTGGTCAACTGCTAAATGGTATTTTTTGTAATAAATCTTTTGTTAGAATACGAGTCTGAGATGTTAGTAGGAATTTGATCATGCAATGTATTTTGATATACCATGGTTTCATCTGCCAACTTAAAAATTGTAAATCTCACAATATCCCTCTCATTATGTTCCATATCCGAAATAATGTGGGTTTTTGACGATCTTTGCAAAAAAATTCTTCCATATTTCACCAAAATTCGACAAAAAAAAATCACCGGTTTTTTTTTCATATTTTCCCGAAATTGAGTATTCGAAAAAGGTTAAAATGTCTCTGCTTTTATACTCAATTTCAACACCATTTAAATCAATTTAAAAAATTTCTGTTTTTTTTTCTAAATTTTGTTTAAAACTGAACATCACTTGGATTTGTGAGAAGCTGATGCTTCACGTCTAGCTAGCAAAAGACTGGAGCAGATGGTTCCAGCAATAAATAATGCCTCGAATCAAGCGGTGAAGAGAGGCGAAGACAATAGAAAAGTAATAATAATAGGGACAGAGTGGTCGAGTGCCTCAAGACATTCCCTTATGCCTCATTTGATTATGCATCTTCCAACTGAGCACTTCAAGGGCCCCTCAACATCTCCAGATGAAGGGCCTCCATGGACCAGGGCCCTGTGAAACTTCTTCTGCCTTTCTAAGGACTCCTGGGCCCTTCAAGACGCTCCAACTCTTCCAATTTGCCCAGGGAGAGAGTAATGGAGAGGGCCTTGCACGAAACGAAGGATTGTCATGATCGTCTTGCAGCAGGTAACACGAGCCTCAAGTCCGATTGCCTCATATTACTCAACGTCAATGAGAGGGCCCTTATTAGACGAAGATGATCATTCAGGCCTCTGACCTAGTTGTGTCAAGCACTTCCTCATTTGCATAAGGCTCCCGAAGGCAAATGGTCGCTCAATCAACATAACGACGACAAGCAGCTGGAACATGGGCATTTCCAGCAATTTGTTGGATTGAGTTACACACCTTTTCCAGACGAAATTGACCAAGAAATGCTTTCTTCCGGTGACCTCAATGCATCAAAGAATTCTCTCAAATCGTATTCATCAAAGTAGCGGAAGTCACGCAGACCGGGAACAGAATTCCTTCAACTAATTCCTTACAAGTTAACAATAAATCTTGGAAGTTGAGTAAATTTCCATTTTTTAGAAATTGAATTATTTTAAACATTTTACTACCTCAAGTAAATTTATTAGCATCTTTTTGAACTTTTCAGTCGGCATTTACCTCTTTTTGAAGATAAAAATCTGCAAAAATTTGTCATTTAAAAACTAGGATGAAAACTATGAAAATGTTTGTACAACTGCAAAAGAGAAAGTAAAAAAAATCAGTTCGGGTTTATACGAATTTTTTGAGCTCACGCTTTTCTTTTTAGCAAAACCGAGAGCGTGATATTTCAGTACATTTTAAAATAGCTTGAAATGTTCAAAAATTTAAACGAAGAAAAAAGTTTCATATTAAAACTTGAACAGTTTCAAGTTGAAACTTGAAGCATCTCCTTACTTCGAAAGTACATAACAGCTCCGCTCTGCATCTGCTTTTTCACTGTTCCTCATTAAGAGAAAGTAATAAAAAGGCACCTTGGCAGGACAGGTATTGTGTGTCAGGATGATTAACAACAATTCCACTTTTTCAAAGAAAGATTACAAGAAAAAGCTGAACAAAGACATCATCCCTATCATTCACATCATCTCTTTTTCTAAAATTGTTAAAATTAAAAAAAAATTCTAAATAAGCTGCCCCGCAGAAGAAAGCCCAATTATTTGATCCCCTTCAATTCAATTTCCCAATGTCACTCCGCCCAGCCTCTCTTACAACGACTCCATGCTGCGATTTCAATTTCAATTCAACTATTCAATTTAAAAAACGAAAAAAAAAACAACATAAGTACTTTTGTTCTACTCCTTTTTCCCCTCGAAGCGTTTTGCATATCAACGTCTCATCAATTCATAAGATCTTGTTCTAAAGCATTTCTACTCATTATGTCCACTCTCAAAAAAGAAAACGGGGAGTGAAGACGCTGCGGGAGGTTTTTCCTGCACTTAAGCGATTCCACGCTGAAATGAGCCTTCCAGCTCCGCTTTTTTTCTTCTTTTGTTTTTCAGCGGGACAAAAGGCGCTTTTCAGCCGGTTGCATAATGAATAGGCAGGACGGGCACGTTTGGCTTAATGAATAATTCCCTAGCCCTTAAGTACTCCCCACCTAATAAGTCCCTCCTGTTTTGTTTCGAGCTCAATTAATTAGTGCAAACGTTTTTCAGAAGTGCTGGGAAGGGAAATGTGGTCGTGAATTCGTAATTTTGGACTCACGCCACGTCAAAAGTTGGCTTCAAAATACGTTACGTTGTACATTTCAGGTTTGGGTTTAAGCAGAGAGGGAAAGTTCAAATTTCGGGAAATCGCAGAGTGTTATTTTGACCGTTTAATTGTTTTTTTTTGGTGGAAGAGGATGGATGCCAAAAAGGAAATGCTGTTGGCTGAGGAAGGGAAATTCATCCCCCTTAAAACCTATTATTACTCCCTTTCCATTTGCATAATTACTGGGTTGAGTCGGAGGGTAGTAATTATAAACTCACTTTACAACTTTTTTGGGGGTAAAAGTGGATAACGCTCGCTTAAGTACCACTGCTCCAGCGACAGTGATCTCGTACAAAAATTTAATGGAATGGAGTTGTTTTGGGGTTTGGTTTGCGGAGCAATAAATTTTGCGGGTTAAGTACCCATTTTCCATTTGTTGATGGAGTTGAGCGCCATGTAAAAAATTTCGCCATTAGATATGTTTTATATTTTCACTAGTTTAGTTCTCCTACTCTTGCCATTGCCAAATGTATTTGCTAGAAATAATCATACATTGATCAGGAACGTTTGATTTAAAATAAATTTAAACTCAAACATTGTAACAACTTTTTTATACTAAAAAAAATGCCAATGAAATTATGAAGTAGCGTTTTGAAAGAGATGAGATAAATTAAATGCGAAAATATTATAAATATAAGTGAAAAATAACTACAAATTAATTTTGATTTTTTTAAGTTTTTATTGTATTTTTTACAGAAGATTCAAAACTGGTGAAAAAATAACCGTTGGAGTTGAGCGCCACGTGAAAAAAATCCATAACTCGTATTTTTTTAAACTTTCTTCAGCGTTCAGGTTAAAGCGGTCAGTTGAACCACTTCAAGGATCGATATGTTTGATAATTCTTATTCTTAAAATAAAAACATCTCAAACCGTTTTTTTTTTATGATTTAAAATATACGGAAAAACGAAAATACCTATATATTGTGGTGACTATTTTAGATGAAAACAAAAACGGAAAAATGAAAAACTCAAATATTGGAGTGAAAGTTGCTGAAGAAAAGCTTTGAAATAAGAGGCGAAGAATGATTTTTGGTATTTCTAAAATAGGAAAAATTATATATTATTGCTGGAAGCATTGAGTTTTATTAATTGAGGCTAATTAAGTTATAGGGTATTATTTGTACATAATTAAAAATATCCTACCTGCCAAATCAAGTAAATCGATCAGTCAGTTGAAAAATGAGATGCTGAACGATTTGCCGAAAGTTGTAAGCCGATAATGCGGATAAACAACCACAAAAAGATCAATTTCCTTTTCATTGGATTCATTATTGAGAGGTGCACTTGAGGCACTTAGTTATCACTACGTATTGATACCTCCACTTCACCTTTAGAGCCCTTTGCTCTTTTGCCACGACCCAGCAGGTCAATAACTCTCAAAGGATCCATAGGCCCTTAAAGTACCCTTTTTTGCCTGGCACCAGTGCTCTGGTTAGTAAAACTTTTGAGGAGCCCTTTGAAAATTAAGGGATCGAACCCTCTTGATCCCTTT
>VYYI01004377.1:0-10560 GCA_021029175.1 Bilobella aurantiaca
AGGATGACGTTAGATATTTCGCTGGAACTGTGGGATGCAGTACTCATCTGTGTATACTTCTGCATTTGTCTAAACTAAGACTACCGGCAAAAATTCGAAAAGGCGAGTAATGCAAATATTCCAACTCTTCAGTATAGATACTTCTTAAAGACCGCGAAGTCAAGTTTAGATTATGGCCATTATCATATACTTTACCAGATCAGAATAGCATTCAAACATCCTGTCCATATAGTGACAACTTCCGCACTTCATTTCCATGCACTAGAGAGTGGGCAGGATAACATCCTGCACAAAGTGCAAAGAGCTTCGCACAGCTCAATATGGCAGCCACTTGAAACACCAGCGTGACCGAAGAGTCTATCGAAGGGCGAGCTGGGGTTGCATATTCATATAAAAGCCATTGCGACCATTATTGGTCAAAGAATTGTGGTGCACAGAGAGCAGTAAGCGGTTGCAATTCAGATTTCACAACCAAACGAAAATGCGATCACCTTGTTTCATTCTCGTTTTCACGCTTTTGAGTCAGGCTCAGTCGTACAAAGTCCATCCGGGTGTTATGAATACAGATTCGAGCAAGTCAGAGGAGTCGAAATCGAAAAGTGTAAATACATGCACGAAGACAAAGGTAGGATTCTATTAGTCATCAGTATAGGCAAGTAATGTAAGTCGGATTAATTTTGTAGAATTTTGATGAAATTTCAGGTAACTATCCACCATGATCACATCGACCATGCATGGGACTTGAGTGGAATCCGCCAATTTGTGAGAATGGTAGGTTGGGATGGCCTTATACAGTCAGGTGTTTCTTTCAATGTCACTACCCAGTTGCCAAATTATCCTGGAAATTGGTAAGGATATACCTTCTAAATAAATGCACAGCAATTCTTGAGTTCTTTAACAAAATCATTAAAATTTTTCTCTATATATTAAAGGACTTTTGGGTTCAAATGCCGACCTCTGGCCAATGTCCTGGAAATCAAAGTCAATTATGCAACTTTAGAAACCATACCTTATCATATTCATGGACATGTGGCGGTTGGAGTAGAAAACTCGTCGGCCATTGCATTCCCTGTACATGTGGTTCAGCGGAATCGCACCTTCCGTCATTACTCCTTCAGAGACACCTTCTTCGATTATACTTTGAGGAAACGAAGCGTTGCTGATGATGGCTCCACGACGTACTACAGCTCATGGTTCATTTTCCAACATCAACTGAATGAGCTTCCTGGAGACGCCAACGATGAAGATGATAATTTCACTGTCACTCTTGGAATTGATGTATCACAAGCTCAGATTTTGACACCAAGTGAAAATTCTAAGGAATGTTCACAACCAAACTTTGCACGAACAGAGGAGCTTGCCGAATCCCCCTCCGCGGCCGTTGCTTCTCTGATTCTATGATTTGTGATTTGTTCAATGCTGAACTTGGACACGGTGTGAGCCATTTGAATATAAAAACATTGAAAAAGTTGTGATTTTCAAGACCTGCATGTATATTTCCCCACACCATTTGCTTTTAGTTTTAACCAACTGAAATATTTCTTGAAAATGTGGCTAATATACTGCGTGATTCACAAGTTCATTCGCGGCAGGTTCCCTGGAATCCGGCGTCCCTGGCTTACTCATAGTTTCTCACTGGGATCATAATATTAATAAAGTTCATGACCCGCTCAGCTAGACAGTCAGTTGCCAGTAATCAGCCGCCTATTTCAGTTAGAAATCAATCATATGGGAATCCCGCGGGCTCTAAAATTAGCAAGAATATCCCACGGTTTTCCTATTCTGTTAACCGCTCATTTTAGCCGGTAGTCTTAGTTTAGACAAATGCAGAAGTATACACAGATGAGTACTGCATCCCACAGTTCCAGCGAAATATCTAACGTCATCCTGTTTGGTGGAATGAGGAGATCAGGCCGGTGGGATTTCAGAAACACGTTGTCAATATTTGCTTCCATTGCGTCACAGACATAAATGCTTCTGTTTACACAACCTTACTCCTTTGAAATCCGGATTCACTTCTTCCTATCTATACTGTACAAGGACCCCTTCAACATGCCATAATTCAAGTGATTTTTAGGGTAAGATTATGAAGGTAACAACACGGAATGAACCCTTTATCTCAGTAGGTGAAAAGATATGAACCGGAAAGGTGATATTCAAAGAAATTTAAAACATGGGAATCCTGTAACGCTGAAGGGTTATTGACAGTATTACAGGGATGTGATAATAGCACAATGATAATCTGTGCGAAGGCGGTCAGCACTAACATTTGAGGCAAACATTAGTCATACTTCTGCCAAACTCTATGGCCATGCTGTACGGTGCTCTAAATTCTCCTACTGCAGTCACACCTTTGTTTATAAAAGCTAAGATTATGTCAGGAGAGTTCTCATTTGAGAAATAGTTGGGGTCCAAGGCAGACGCTAAATCTAATCCGTGGGAGTATGGCAAGCATGGCTCACTGGAGAATTTCACAATCCCTTTTAATCCTAGTCATCTTACTTATTGTCATCCCTCCGAAATGTGAGTCCAACGTGCGGAGCCACCATCACCGGCATCGTCACGGGTGGAACAAGCACGACAGTGTAGAATCATACAAATATAAACCTAACAACGTAAGAATTCATTAGATAGAAAATTACATTTGAGATTGGTTGTGTTTCTAACCCCGATTTATTTTGTTTGCTGAACAGCGATTTATCTGTGAAGAGACCGAGGATGATGTACTCAGGGTGCACGAGGAGGCCAAAAGGCACTGCAAGTGTCCAACTATTTATGCCCCCGTTTGTGGAACTGATGACGTCACATATCACAATAGATGTATTCTAACTTGTGCAGCTCAGCATCAATTGAAGTATCAAGGTGAGAGAGTCAAATGTTTGGCCTAGTATTGATATTGACTGATTGAGCTATGATTTTTAATATTGCTGTGAATGGAAACTGTGTAGGGTTTCATTCACGTGGGCGGCGACTAGCAGTGGCCAAGTTGGAGCCATGCGATGCACCCATGGAAGACGATTATTGATGAGCTAAGAAGTAGCTGGTCGATGTCAACAATATCAATCTGACAACTTCCAACTTGTGATCACGGTGCAGTGTTGTGAATGGAAGGACATAAAGATCTCATAAACAACGATTCAGTTGTGAAAATATTGTACATATGATGATTCAAAAAATAATAAAATAGATAATTATAAACAGTTTTCACTGAATATCAAAATTATGTTGAGCTCAAATGCGATTTCGTTCTTGTTTAAAAAATAACGCCCCATAATAACAACAAACTTGTTTTTACTACCTGAAATGTTTGGGATAGCAAGCAAGGGCAATGTGTTACACAGCGTATTCGTATTGCAACGTGCAGCTTGCCGCTAGGAACGGTTGTCTCTGACACCCGACAACTTTTAGATCTGTAGAGGTAACTTCTTCAACCACATTTATTCGCAACATCACACAGGGAGAGTTTAGTTTACCACTGATCAAAGCTTAATGAGTTGAAAAAAAAGGTAAAAACAGGATTTAGGCCAGCACACTTAAGTTGTCCTCCAGTATAACTAACACCACGAAAAACGAGAACAATGGTTACTCTGAAAGTTCAGTCCGAGATGATTTACTTCTGCGGCCGAATACGGATACGATGGAATACTGAAACAGCATATGATAAAATGACAAAAATGCCTTCAAACTTTTCAAAGGGTCACGGAGGTTCGGTGTCGTCCATTTGCTCGATTCAGCATCGTGAGTTCGTAGAATGGAAGGAAATTGTCCCTGAATGTGACTTCGACTGTGACTTCCGACCATGAGATATTCTCCTGTTGGTCAAGAAAATCTTGAAACACTGGGGGTAAGTGCTGTTTACAAATTCGAATTCGTTTCATTTTCGGAAGACCAATGATCCTTTTGAAATGATCCAGATCTTCGGGGGAGCCGTAGGGATGAGAGGACATATCTGTATAGCTAAGTTGCTCCAAATTGGTGAGGTTTGATGTGATTTGAGCCAAGACTTGATCTGACATGAGGTAGCCGCTCACACTAAGTATTCTCACTGTGGAGGGAAGCAAGGGTAATGATGGGACAAAGAAGTGGTCGATTTCAAAACACTCGAGCTTCGAGCATTGTGAGAGTGGTTCCAGGGTGTCCGACAGATTCACGAATACGCCCCACTGTTCATGCGAAAGTATGCTGACGTACTCAAGCGTGGAGGCGTTTCGGCGGATTGCGTCTTTAACTTGTGGGAGAGCATAGAAATAATTTCCGCCAATTGCAACTTGGAGTTTGGACAGGGAGTTTTGTGATTTGAGCAAATGACCCGCTAAAAATTGGAAATACAATTCCTTTGAAAATTATGATTCTCCTGCGTCGTGGAGCAACACCAAAAACAGCGGTTATACCAAGAGTGAAATTTCCAGACCCTTCGACACTGACAAAGTATAGGTACAGGCTCGACAGTTTGATGTCCCCCAAGCTTTTTAAGAGATTTTCTGTTTTTCGAGGGGACATGAGTCGATTGTTGGAATACGAAACGTCGGAGTTCCGCATTGGGTGGACCATGGTGACGAATCGGAGAGAGCTTTTGTGATTTCCAAGAAACTGATACATTCCAACGTATCCGTGTCCAGTTTCTGGGCCGAACTCGCTCCAGTACTCGGACAGCTGAACGGATCTTAATGCCGGGAACCTCGTATGAATGAAATCATGGAAGACTTGACGATCTGTGGCGTAGCTGAAGTCGATCTAGTCATGCCAACGAAAAGAATTAGGGAAAACGGTAGAAACGGTTTTATCTTGTGGAGATCATTGTTTTAACTCACCGAGAGGCACGTAAGGTTGCGGAAAGAATTTCCTCGAATTTTCAAGCTATCAACCGATTTCAGAGAGTTCTCTTCAAATATGATAGATTCCACACCCGGGTTGAGCGTTAGAATGAGACGTATGTTCTCTTGAACAATTCGACGATGCTCGCTGTTGACACAGGAAGATGGCGGACAGAAAATCAAATGCTTTGCGTTCCGTGCAAGTCTATTGCGCGAGAGAGTCTTAGGCTCCGAAGAGCAGTCGATGCAGAAATCTTTCACAGTCAGAGTTACAGTTTCTAACTTGCATTTTCTTATGTATGGAAAGTTTGCATTAGTCAGAGATATATTGGCTTTTATGAAGAATTTATCGAGGAGTCGTTGCCATTGGAAGCATACTTGTCGAGCTTGGAGGATTGTTGAGAAGTCCATTCGAGAGAAAATAGTGCACATAACCTGAAAATATATTCATGCTTACGTAACATTTGAATTTTTCAAAGTCCGCTCATTTATAAGATGAATTTGTTTCACTGCAACTGTATTTCATGGAAATTTTCCAAAATGTACTATTTGTACTTTGTCATATTTTTAGTTCATGAAAGATAATAGATAGAAAAAACTCAACGAAATCTAAAAAAAACCGCAGGCGGACAGTTCCGCTTCACATTTTAGCTGAGATTTTGTCGTATGAAATGTATTTCATTTGTTTTCAAATGAAACTGTCGTTCGCGTGAATGTTCATGGAATGAAATCTCACGAAATATTCCGTATTTCACCATTCCAAAGTTGCCTTTTGTCATCCTGTAAATCCGGATTAATGCATTTGGTACTATGAAACTCACCTCTGACGGCATGTTGCAGAAAGATGAGTCCTCCATCGGGATTCTATGAACTTGAGGAGCCTCGCGGACGGATTATCTGGAGGATTAGTTAGGATTAAGAGGATGGGGTAAGCTGAACAAACTTGACAAAAAATAAGTACTTTTTGACTGCTTCTTGGATTCGGGCACTTCGGCAAATCGCAATAAATAAAACCCAAAAAATTGTAAGGATCAGCAAACACACTTCTTCGAATGCTATTTTAGTTAGAGTCACTGGGGAATAATAACCTTGTATTGATTTTACTGAATCGATGAATCTACGAACTTTCGGTAAGAATAACTGGCGACTGGGGACCGACATAAAAGGCAGTTGGTGGTTGCCGTTGGGTTGTTGGTGCGATGGCAAATCATTTGCTTTATATGTTACCATCGATTGCAATTTACAGTTGTACAAAGTGACAAAACTTTAATTTCCCCCGCCAGTACCCCACCGAAACCACCATGTTTTATTTGATTCAAATTACAAAGTTTTCAGTTTCCGAATTGGAAAATCTATGGCGACAATAAATAAACCTGTCAAATGCCTTAAGAAGACCTGCGATTCCAGAGTGGAATATTATCTGCAGGTTGTGGATGCGTGTGTTGTGTCCTTGTGTTTGTATGTACATTACGTGGTGTGGTAACGGTAGACCTCACTGCACAGTGCAGTGCACACAGCCGCACCGACGACACATCACACGGACAAAACGTTTCCACCCTCCCAATTCCCAAATGCTGCCTCCGAACAGTGGTCGCGTAGGCAGCTTCACTGTGATTGACTGGCAGCTGTTCTCATTCCAATGAGACCAGCTCCCACCACAACCACTTCTCGCACCCTCACAACTACCGTAGACTGGCGGTTTTGTGGAGCAGTTTTTTACTCGTTGAGTAATTGTGGCAGAGAGCTTTGGGAATTTCTGGAGAGCAGACGTTGAAAAGACTTGTAATTGAGCTAAGATTGTGGAATCTGAGAAAGAAAGTTTGAAGCGGTTGGAATAAAACGAACTGTGAGTTCGGAGTGGAGGAAACTAACTTACGGATAACGAGTGTGAGGGACTTAATTTTGTGTGCATAATTATCATCAGCAAATTTACTTATTGATCTCAAAGGCAGTCTCGAATCGGGAATCGGATATTTGTCAGTTAGACTATCTTGGTTCCCACAGTTGTAGTGAAAATCCCTTCTTTGACCCTTCCCCCTGCCCGATCCTGACCTCAAAAAAAAAAACAAGTCGTGTTCAAGCCACCCACACCAAAGTTCCTCTCAGCGCAAATTAAAAAATTAGAAAAAATATTTGCAACCTGTAGACGGACTACAGCGGTTAGTTTTCGAGGCCTCACCTCTCACCCCCCTACCATCCCTAATACCTGCTAACCGTAGGTAATGACGATGCCCACTCTGATTCGTCCCGACTGTATTTCAGCTCTCAATGGCTATGTGCAACGAAACGCGAGACATGCGACATACACACCACGAATTACAAAAATGTGATTTATGCGTATCCCGTATAGTCTGCCAGAATTACAGCGTTCCACAAAAAAGACTACAGAAATGTCAAAGAAAACTACTAGTCAACTGGTCTTACTACATGGTTTTCAAAAAGTAGCATCGGATCATCCGGTGGCAGTGAATGCAAATACAAGCCACGAAAGGGGAACACAGCTGACAAAGTCCCCTTTTAGGTCATAAAAATTTTGAAGTGCTTTTAAGCTTTTACCATGTTGTGGTGTCCGCGGCGCACAGTAATGACAGCCTATGCAGCGCTGCGCGTGTCCATATTGATGACCCCTCTGAAAGCGGTAGTTGCGGAAACTCAGATCGGACCCTTCTGGAGGCTCACTAAGTTTCAGGTCATTAGGTGCAAAGGGAAGAGTATGCGCTGAATGAAAACTTCCATGTTAAATTCTAAAAGAATTTCCCTGTTTTGAATTTCGAGTGAGTCCCCATTAACACACGCCGTGTCGTGACTCCTGGGATGATTTGCTGCGAGATTTTTTCGCAGAAGGCGGTGTAATTTTCAGAAAATGGAAAATATTAGTATTGTTAACCCTCGAAATGGATAGTAGCCCAAATACAGCAGCAATAAAGCCATTTTTGAGTGTAGTTTTAAAAATTCGAAATACAAATTTAGGAAATCCTTATGGGATTTAACAGGGGATTTCTTTGCGAGCACGAACTTCCCCAGTTGCATTGAATCAGTTAAATGTCTCCGAAACTTTGTAACCGTCTGATGGGGTCATACCTATCCGCACCTACTGCTTTGTGAGAGGTAATGTTTATGGATACGCTCTGCTGTGCACAGGATGTCAGTGCTGTGCGCCGCGGACGCCAGACAATGCCTCACTGTTGGTAATTATTAAGGCGGAGACTTTGCACATTTTGCACTTTGGTGCACTTTAAAAGATACACCTGTATTCGCTAGGTAAAATCGATTACGCATACCGAAATTAGTCGAAATGCAGTTTTAGTTTTTTCTGAACAAAACATTTTTTGCCGCATTTTATGCATTACGCACAAGTTTTGCGCTTTTTTTGCATTTTCGTATTGTTTTTACTGATTTTAGCGTGGTTTTTGCACGTTTGTTAAATTTAAGCGCCAGCGTCAGCCATTTGGCAAGAAAAAACTCACTTAAAAACCGATTTCGTTTCAAAAAAAAAATTGTGTTCTGGCGCTACAGTCCTTAGTTCTACAACGTATAAGTATTCAATAATCGTAACACTCACCAGTGGGTATTTTTGCATCCACCAACACAAAAATCAATGACTACGCGCGGTCGCGAGCTCTACAGAGCTTAACAGTGGCAAATTCAGATTTGGCGGAGTAAATTCAAATAATGTCACTGTTTGTGTCCCATGTGCTTGGTTAACAAGTTAACAGTTTAACTTATGTAGACAGGTTGATGGGAGCAAAATCATTTTTTTAGGATTTTTGCAATGCATTTCTTCACAAAACAATCGCCATATAAGCTTCTAAAATTTACTCTTTCGGGGCAAAAATGCTTGAAACTTATTTATATAGTTTAGAATGCTCTATCCGGCTACGAAAATTTATATTTCCCCAAGTATGAGCTCATAAAGTCACTACTGATGTTGAATTTCTAAGAACAGCTTAAGAGAATGCGAATCCAAAGTAATTCCTGAAAAATATAGAACGGTGTAAAAATTAGTTTATGTCACTGGGGAATTCCCGAGGACGTCATTGATTTTTATTTTGTTGGCAGAAAAAAATAAGCTGTTTAGTGCTATTAACCAGCTTGCGTTATGCTGACATGTAAAGTGATTAGCGAAATTTAAGGAGGCTATGTCGAAATTGCAAGCGGCAAGGGAATAAAGAATAAATCGAACGAAGTTCCTTGGATTGTCGTAAATATCTAGATCGCAAAATGAAGGAAAAAACATTGCTACAAGTTTCATAGCCGACTTTTTTGGAATGAGTCTTGATCAGACTTCATATTCACAGCATGGAGTGATGTAACCAGTTTTGAATAACATTATGATATATAAATTCAAGCCAGTAAGCAGTCTACATGCTGTCAGTTTTCAACTGCTCGATCTTTTGGTTGTTCAGAGGGAGTAATATCGAATAAGTAACTTATTTGTAATCCGCGAGATATTTGAAAACCAAAATGTCCGCCACAAAAAGCATGATCATTTGTGTCTTCCTCATCATTCAAGTGTTGAGCTTTTCCGCATTTGCACAGACGCTAGGGGATGAAGAATTGGCTCCTGAGTTGATGGTACTCAAATTAATACATTGGGAATCACTATTAAAATCAATTACTTTTCAGATTTTAAAGATTTGATGTAATGATTTAATTTTCGCAGGTTATCAGAGAAGATCCAAACAAGCGGGTGTTACCCACGAAGAAAGCTCGCAGGCCCGGTATGGTTCAGTATTTCCTTCCCTGGTTAGAGTAATTGTGGTGGTACAGAAACGGGCTTTTTGAGAGAACGGCTATCATTGTGGAGTCTTTATACGCTCTCTTGACGGTAAAGAACATTTTGCAGATCTAACTTAATCACTTGTTCACATATAGCTCCCTTGCACAAGCTTGGAGATGGGTGGGTCGGCACGGGGTTTCTTGGATAATGGACGCATTGCGTGGAGGAACCAAATAGGTTGTAGTTTTTAGCAATTCTCGTGATTGACGATTACTATTTGTAAAGGAACAACTAGTTGTGAATGGTGGCTTTGGATCATTAGTTACGTTGTCTAAAAAATTATTATTGAGTAAACGATGAAATAAAATGTGAAAAAATATGAGAAGCACCTGAAATATTGAGTAGGAGGCTTACCTTGTGTTTATGACGGATTGAACTGGGATTAACAGGCCACATGTTACCCACCCATAGCATAAACAAAATCTTTTAACCTTTCGCCCAACTTTAATCGAGTTTCGGAAAAAATCAAATTTGAATTTTCACGGAAATCAATTTTGGGATAATTAACATGGGACTTCACACAAGCATTTCTCCGTGCCAGAGGGCCTCTGGTGTTTTTCAATTTTTTCACCTTTTTCAATCCTACGAAAAACTGCTACTTTTACAACTTTTCAGCCTATTATTGGTTTCCAATGAGGATTTAAACACATTTACAGTGTGGAAGTCTATTAATATGTTTACAATATCGATGGCACGACTCTCACTCGAAGTACATCAGCACACCCTGTACGAATATTACCTCATTACTTCAACGAAGCGAATCTATTACCTGCGATTAGCAGGTAATAAGAATGGTAGGGGGGTAGAGAGAGATTAAGGCCTGCAAATCTAACCCTTTAGGGAAGTCTACAGGTCACAAATATTTTTTTAGATTTTTTAAATTGTTTTCAGAGGTACTATCAAGTGTGGGGGACGAGACAGACGAGATTGGATTTTTTAAATTAGGACACGGACGGGGTAGGTCAA
>VYYI01004378.1:0-10560 GCA_021029175.1 Bilobella aurantiaca
TTTACGTTTTGTCACGGATGATACTCTCAATTTTAAACTCAAGTAGCCTTCAAATTAATCACGTATTTAAATTGCCTGGTTCTGAAATTAGATTGCTAAAAGCAAGAATGCTTTATCACCGCGCGCCATTATCTTAGTTGACCAAATTAATTTTAAGGCTACTTTATATTCTCCCTATTTGAAATCTGTTATGTAATGTTACTACTAATCTTAGCCAATAGATTTTGAAGTTTTGATGGGAATTTATTGATGATTGTGAAAGCAGAATGTTATTTCTAATCTTCGCACTTTAAGACCATTTTTGGTTCGTGTAACACAATGAAATACGGAAGGGTGACTAATTCTAGAACAAATAGAAAAAATCGTGGCATAATGTATATGGGATAATATTGGGAAATAATTTAAAGTTATGGCAGATGTGAATGGTTTGAGGACGAGGTTCGAAGTTACTGCCGAAATTGTTACAAATGATATTATTTCATGCTAAGATGATTAATGCTAGGAGACGATTTGTCACTCACGACTATTTAATTTTTGCAACCAATTGTGTAATAGGAAAATCGTCGTAAGTTGATGGGAGGCATACAGACAGTTTGGAAGGGAGACTTTAAATGATCTTTTGATTTACTAATCAAGCATCTTCATAAACCTTGATTCAAAAGGGATTGATTTCAGATTGATGTTGGGACGTATCAGCCCTAAACAGATAACAAAGCAGCAATTAAATAAAGACGTCTAATAAACTTTCACTCACGCTTACGCATTACAATTCAAAAATGGACTGTCCTGGGCCTATTCAACAGCGAAAAATAATAGAATAATAGAAAGTATTAAAAAAATGTGATTGTTAAAATGCCCTGCTAGCGACAACCCTCTTACTGCATTTCTATGGCCACACAGTGGAGGGGATTCCGATTTCAGAAATCGAGGCGATGGAGCGACATCGAGCGACAGCCTTGCTGGATGATCACGAGAATGCGTCTACGCTTGAAGAAATGAGTCAGTTCGTTGATCTTAATTATTCCGCACAAGATGCACGACATGCAGCTTGCGCACCTTTTAGTGCACAGAAATTGGCTGGAACTATGTACCACATCAGGGTTCCAGACACGTTGCATTCCTGAATTGCCGGTTTTCTTGGATGTTTTGAGTATTTTCAAGAAATGGGTTAACCTTGTTGGATTAAACTTGAAAATCAAAATATAACTTCCATCTTGTGAATAAATTACCCAACGTGTTCTAAAGTTGGCGCAACAATATTTTAATTAAAAACTGTCGTAACAATTTAATGATATCCGGCTCAAATGGGGACATTGACAACGTTTGAAGCTTGACGGAGACAAACGACGTGCTCATGTGTATCCATTTGGAACTGTTACCAATTGATTCGAATTGAGAATCCTTTAGTATACTTTATAAACTAAAATGGCCTCTTTCCTGGGCCCAAAAAAATGCAAATCTTCAATCTTATATTAAACCTAATTCGCAACTGAGCAAGCACTGATGCATATGAAAGCGTTTGGGAGCAATATTATATTATATTGCATTAAAATATAATATGATTGTATAATTTGTTCGAATCATACCAATTTAACTTAAATGTGTCACACCGCTTGCTTGCAATGTAAAAATGGTTTTTACTGCACACTTTCTTACCTCGAAGACGACGCCAATCACAGTTGCCGTAGAATAATTATTAATTGAATGAAATTTGATCCAACTGTTTTGCTTTTAGGAGACTTGACCTTTGCGGAGGCGAATAATGAAGTACGCTCAGTTCCTAGTCCCTCATATGTTCAATCAAGACCAATTTACCAGAAACCAAAACCAAAATTGGTACTGCCAAAGCAATTACAACAGCAGAAACAAAGCTCTAAACCAAGCCAATCAGAACCGTCGCTGCAGAAGGCTGGACTTGTTGGGGTCAACCCGCATTTGGTAACCCAAACGGTCTACGGGTTTCTGGATTTTGTAACCACTGTTGGCAATACTGTAATGATTTTTACGCCGCAAACCAAAAAAGGTTCGATAAAATCGCTGGAACATGCTAGTAACTACCTAATAAAAGATCTGTTAAGCTTTAAAGATTTTCGTGAAAATCTTCAAGCCCAAGCTCATAATAATGATTCCCCGTTTCGTATGTTTTCCTGCCTTCAATATAAAATATAGTTTTTCCGTTTATTAATTACTGATTAATCATAAATGTATCAAAACATTTATTTTTCAGTTGACTTAATAACGTCTTCGTCGTCCTCGCTTCTACGTGAAACTGTTCTACTTCAACCTACAGCAATCATTGAAGAAAAAGCGGAAGCGGATGTTCAGGAAGTTCCGAAACACCAAAACCAAAGGACAGCTCGACTTCTAGAAATTGACAGTGAAAGTGCTGCGGACGATGTGACATTCGTTCCCGAAGAACTAGAGTCTTCCGAATATGAGCCGCAAGTCTTTGCGACAGCCGTCGTAACCACGCCCCAATCCACTCCTGCCATGACCTACATAAACCTTGAACAAGACTCGAGCTCAATCGACCTGTCATCTGAACCTGTCAAAGGCATTCTAAGCTCGAATGTAGCGATCGTAACTTCCGAACCCGAGGTAAGACCTTTTATTTCACTTATGACCATCTGCGAAAATCGTATTGCTTAATGACTTATTTAGTGCGATTGCGATTGCGCGGCGGTGTTGCGTTATGCTCGCGACTTTTTCCTTAGTCGTTTCCACCAATTTGCTACAATTTGTTCCGCGCGTGTGATTCGTTTCGCACTTTAAAGCTAATGTTGCGTGAAATAGAAATTCAAAATAGACAACCTTCGAATTCAATTTCGTAAAATCATGCTCCTAAGCTTTGCGCCTGCGCGGCTCATCTGTGAAGACAACCGCTGACTTTTAATATTAATTTTAGGTGAGAACGCAAGTAAATGTGGTAACGGCCGTAAAGGCAAGTGAGCAACCCCCAAAATCCATTGCGTCGAAAGGGTTCACCCTAAAGTTTCCACGCCCATCTTCCACCTCAGTGCCGCCTTCAGCGAAGAAGGCCAAGGACGATTTTAAAACAGGAATCGTTAGCCACAACGTCGAGTCAAAGGTCGTCAATGGAGTTACGACGGTTCATGAAACAAAAGTATTAGGGACTTTTATTGGAACACAATATGCACGTATCCTGGAGTCATCCTCAAGCGTTTTGCCCTCAGGAATTACCTCTTCAAGAGCTTCGGCCGCAAGTAAATCTACTGAAATCCCACCAATCGCAAAACTGTCTCAAATTATTGAATCTGTTCCGGAAACGCCCGAAACCTTCACTGTGCGCTCCGTGTCAAGCTCATCAGATTTCGAAAATGACCCCAGATTCAGTCAGTCTAAATTAATTCACCTAATTTGTGAATGAACACAGATTTTCACCAAAAAATTGAGAAATCGTTTGATCCCGAGCCTTGTCGAGATGAATGATTTAATTTGAATTTTCAGATGACGAACTTCTAGGAAATGAAGAAGGGCCAGAAGAAATGCTTGGACCGAATGATGAAGAGAGTTCAACAAAACCTGCGCCGACGCCCACAATAACTGCCCCAGCGTCAGAGGCATCTACACAGTATGTACTTCCGCAAAAGGAAGCAAAGGCACAGGTCTACGCATCTCCAATCCCAAGTCCCAATGCGTATTCAAGGGAGGCACAAATATACGTTGACGAACAGCCTTCTACGGCTGCGGACTATGTCGCTGCGGCCACTCCTTCTAGGAAACCGTTTCGTCCCCAAACCCCTAGGTCAACTGACTCAAGCAGGTTTACAAACAGATTCAACAAGTAAGTGTTACCGAGATCATAAAAAAAACGAAAAAATTAAAGAAAAGAAAATCACTTATAGAAATCCTCCGCCAGCACCTCAGACTTCTACTGAATCAAATGAACTACTACTGTCTTATGATGCAGCCTTAGAAGACAACGCAAGGCGAACATCAAATCGTTTTAGAAGCAATCGAAATCGCTCTGGGTACAAACCAAGTAAACAAATCGTTGAAGCCGAAATTCTGCCTACAACTGCCAGTAAATACATCGCGGCAACTTCGGCGACCCCGACCAGAAAATTTACTCGTGGGCGAAGTGGCGGCGGTGGCAAGAGTGCTGAGGACTTTAAATTGGGAGGACGCAGTGCTTTTGGAAATGGAGGATCACCTAGCCGCCAGCATTACATTAGTCCTACGACTTCTACGTCAATTTACAGGTTCAAATTGAACCGGCCTACAGGTCGTTGGCGATTTAAGCCTTCGCCAAAGCCAAAAGTCAACATCATCAAGACGAAAGAGGAGGAGGAGCTAGCCAAGAAGGAGCTTCTTCAAGCTGCCAATTCTAATAACGGCGTCATTTACCCGCAAAACTACAATGACCAAGGTGAATCGCTGGATATTCAGACTGGAGAAGAGTCTCGAACAGAATCGAATGAACTTATACAGGATTTTGAAGCGCCCGAGTTAGTTCCAGAAACAATCCGAGTAGTCACCGTGACTCCAACGGAATTTTCAGATTTTGAAAATAGCAGAATGATCGAGATTGCAACAATTCGCTCTCCGTACGTTTTTCAGGCAGGGAATGTCAAGAATACGCGTTATATTACCCTGACGAAGACTTTCACAAAGGAAATGATTCAGCCAACGCAAGTGGCTCCATCATTTGGAAATCCATCTTTGGAAAATATTTTGGCTACGAGGGCTCCCTATGAAAGAATACTTGACGGATCAAACAATATCGCTACCTTACCGTTAATTATACTTGGCAGTGGAACTGCGACACCACCACTGGAAACCGTGACACAAACCTTTAGTACAACACAGGTCTTCAGAAAATACAAAAATAAAATTACGGTTCCTTATCCCCAAAAAATTAACAAATAACGTTATCAAAGCTTGAAAAAATTGATTCTATAGAATTTTTTTTGTTACGCAGTTGATGTTGAAAACGAGTATCCTTCCAGTTCTTTACGACGGAGTAACAACACTCTACACTCTGACGCAGTCGTACTTGATTACTCGTTTAGTGGCTGCTTATAAAACGATTCCACCGGCAGAAATCTTTCACTTTGTTCCCACCAAGTCGCTCACAGAGTTTAACACGGCGTTGCAGGTGGTTTTTTGCGTTCTTAATTTTATTTTCAATTGAAGTTTGCATTTGAATTGTGTTCATTATATCATATCATTTCAGGAAGCTGGGACGGAACATCGTGAGCACCTACTTGGGTCAGAAACTAGTGAAAATGATGCCAATTACGAGAATATCGTTGCCCCGCCTGATGTAAGCCACGAGACAACAAACGAAAAAAAATGCAAACAAAATCGTAGAAGAAAAAATACAAGCTCATCTTAATTTTGCAGGAGTTGACCTCATTAGGGTCAGACTTTGACCCAAGCTCCATGGATGAAAAATACATAAGGACTATTCAGAAGAGCCAGAAAGCGGCGCCACCTCCAAAGTCAAGGCCGCAGGAGCATGCAGCAAATCCAGATTTTGCAAACCTTAGTCCAGAACAGCTTGCATTTTTGAGATACTTCACAAATACTGGACAGCAGGGACATGGGCTCATTCCAATGCAGAATCCGCTCCAGAATTACTTCCCATCTCCTCTTCTGCCATCCCTTCAAGGACAGTTCCAAGGGGCCTCTTCGCCCGTGGTGCTCAACACGGTTACCACCATTGTAGAGACGAAAACGCTTCGAATTCAGTTCGGGTCTAAACCCACGCATACAATAATTTACTCTACAAAAATTATTCCAACGAAGGTTACAAGCTATGTAGCAGCTTCCGCTCCCTCGACGCCTGCCATACCAAACTACTTTCAACCTCATCACTTCCCAATAGCATACGTCGGTTAAACGGTTGAAGTTCAACTATGTTTCTAAGATGAACTTTTGCATCAAGTATTTTGTCCAATCTCCAATGTAATGTAAAACAGGTTGGGTTTCAACCGGATATTTGGGTAGAATATTGTATAGGAAATAGGAATCGTTTGGAATAAACAATGCAAGTCGTTCTGGTAGTAGTGGGCCTATACTTTTATGTCACTTCCACGTCTGCTTTAGCCTTGGAAATAATTGAAGGATATTTGTATGGAAGTAACATAGGATAGAACGGAGGAGGTTTTGATTTACATAATAATCCGGAATTTATTGGTTCCAAAGAAATTACGTTTTTATATATATAAAAAAAAGTACCAATAAATGTGTAGAGAAAAATTTAGAAAAATTGAAATAAGAAATACTCGTAAACATTATTTAATGCTTTTAACGCTTAAGTTGAAGAAGTTTGGGGGTGATGAACATAACAGATAATATAAGTAAGGTCGCAGATGCGCACAATTTCATAGAGATTGGACGATCTTGTTTCTTACGTACCAGGTCCCCGATTTGCAGATCAGCTCGCCCTTCCAACTTCAGAGACAAAACAATAATAGGAATTTCAGATTCAGATTGGAACATTATAGTAATCAGAAGTAATTGAAATAGCTCAGCTTACTTGCAAAAAAAATTCTCCAAGGGCCAGAGCTTGGAGTTTTAGACCTTCTGAGGCAATCACCGTAGCTGACACATGACGCGTAAGTTCTGGTGCACGCGTTCGCTCGGAACCAGATACAAGGGCTTTAGGTTCAGCCTTGAGCCTCTTCTGGAGATAAACCATAGTCTGAGTCATAAAATCCAAATGAGACTTGATATCGTGTAGCATACAGACGACTTCCGGACTCCTAAAATAATTAGAAAGAACTGCGATTAAAATTGAAAAATGTTCCTTTTTTCTTTATATTTGAACATGATGATCTCAGAAAGTATGGAAAATGTAGACGAGTGTGGTATTGTAAGATTGTGACTGAAATTGAAGTACTGAAAACATACGTTATATTGCCCTGGAGAAATAGAGAATGGACGGACGATTTATTCCATTCCGCATTGTGGAGTACACGAACGCTATCTAAAATCTTCCGCTTAATTCCTACCTCCAGTATACCCATTGCCTGGAGATCATCATCAGTGATGCGTAGAAATGATAAGAAATCAATCTTGTGTTCATGAAACTTCGGAGTCAATTTTGATAGGCCAATTCTTTCCAAAGTCATATCAATGAGCTGTTTTTGAGGACGTAGCAATCTTAAGTAATACATCAAAAATTATAATTCAAAAATTATAATGCAACTCTTATAGGATGATAAACACCTCTGTCCTTAACAACTACCTTTGTTTAGGACTATCTATATCACTAGCTTCCAGATCCAGATCCTTCATCCTTTGAAGCATGTTTGGATCCGCCCCTGGAATCCAATGTGTAGTTTGGACTTGGTACAAATCATTTGCCAACTACAAATGAATCATAAACGAAACTTGGAAATTATGAAACATATATAAACATATGTTGGATTGTCAATTCAAGCAGATTGAAAATGTAGCTAGAATTAGAAACAGCTCGATACGCTTGCGCTAGGAAAACAGTATAATAAATACTGCCAGTCACAATTTAGTACAATTTAGTGGACGCATGAGGCATGACGTATCCACTTTATTGATAAAATATTGCGCAGAATGAAACGGTGAAAGTGGTTTAGAAATGTTGAAAAATGCAATTAACGTAACCTGGAAAAATTTCGCTGACGCAGCACTGTCGTATGCAGTTTGTCCGTCCTCGTTCAACGTATCAACGTTGGCTCCCCCTTGTAGAAGCACTCGGACCACCTTCCCAAAGCCGCGCTCAGCCGCAATGTGTAAAGCCTAAATTTAGAATTCAGTGAGATAGAAAGAAACCAACATGAAAACTAAAGTACATTTAAAAACCCATTACAGTAGATCCTTCCTGATCCTGCTGATTCACGTCGACTCCCAACTTAAGAAAAACCTCGACCAGTTCCGAGAGGTTTTGCTTGGCAGTAAACATCACAGGTGTCACGCCTCTATACTCAGAGATTGCGAACGTAGCACCTTTTGCAACCAGTAAGTCCAAACATTCCTTCATCAGCACTACGTTATTTCGCTTCTCGGAAGAGCAAAGGGCGAGGAACGGCGGAAATCCATCTTCTAAAATTACGGCAGTTACCGTCAAGTAAGCTTTCGTATTCATATGGATAAAAAATTACTAAAAATGTACTTTCGGAGACTTGGTTTACATCAGCCCCCTTCTCCAGCAAGTATGAGATCATCTTTGCACTCCCTTGCTCACAAGCGTAGTGGAGAAATGTCCAGCCATTCTCTTTTGTTTCATTTATACTTACACCACCTACAAAAAAAAATTCATAATGTAAATCGAAGTTACTAAAACAGGCAAAATTTGCTGAGTGAGTACCATTCAAGGCTTCTTCAATATCACTAAAATCCTCTGCATCCCTCTGTATTGCCAATATAGCCTTACTGTATAGAAGTAAATGTCTAGTCTGCAACAGTTTAAAGAACGATTTGATTTAGCCCATCCGTTAATTCATACAAGAATAATATACAGTATACATGTTGGCATACCTCTGATTCGCTAATTTCACGGTGTTTATTGTCTGAAATTGGTGGTGGCGGTATGACGGGCTGTGACGTATGATAATAGTAGTCGTCTTCCGAATTTTCCGAATCACTCATTCCTCCTGGACGGAAGGCAGGCATGATTGGTAAGTAGATACCTAGTTTCTGGAAGCATGAAATTGCATGTAAGAAACGATTTAAAACACAGCTCACTCAGGGAGGAACCCCTGCCCTGCGTGAAACTTCAACTGAACTTTCTAAATGGGGAAATTAAATTGCTTATGCTTCACATTTTATTTGATCTAATCCAGCCAAAACGAAAACGAATAAACTGCACTATACAAACAATCATTGATTTTCGGGTTTTCTCTTAATACCAATAACGTCAACAATATCATTAAAAAGCTATAACCATTAACCAATGTTTGATGAAGCTCAATAGGAACAAGCAATTTCCTAATTCGCTAATCGCTACTACATAGAAGGAAGTGCGTGCATTGAGCAATAAATCTATCGTCTTAACGTCCACTCACCCCTCTTCTGGACGCAGTCTTCTAAACTTGACCTGTTGGTCTTCGTGATGTGAAACTTGAAGAAATGACGCGTTTGCAAATAAATCTTAAGAGAACATTGTCGTTAACTAGGGACTAGGGAGGGACCATATTTTGACAACCGATTAAGTCACTTCCTAAGTTTGCCAACTCTACTTGGAATAGGTTAATTAGGTTCAATTCCTTCACTCAATTAATTAAATTGGAGCAACAGTTAATCATTGCAAAACTTAAGCAAGAAGACATGAACTCTGTCATTCTTGTTTTCTTAGACTTAATTTGATGTTTTGTTATTCATTTGAAAAAGGCACCTACCCAATTCCCGCCACTCCAGTGGAATCCACGGACGCAGCGCAACAACCAACAAGGTATTTGGGTTTGTAAGCACGACATTTTTAAAATGAAGAACATTAAAAAATTACATATTAAAAAATTAAAATTGTAAAAAAGGAGAAATTTTACTAGGAACGGAAAAATTCGGAAGACGATTTTTTCCCTCTACTATGTTTGTACTTTAATGGAGGGGATAATGCTACCCTACACACGTGTACATTTGGGTTCGCCGTACCGTCCATAGCGAATTCCGAAACCTTGAATATTTGAGTGGATCAATGCCAAACAGAATCCTAGGCCACAGCGGGCCGAACCGAATCATACCCTCATAAAAAAAAATTCAGGGAGTGAATCATTTCGAATCGTACCTTAGACCTCTGCGAATCGAATCAAACCGTACTTCTTCTAGGATTCGGAATATGATTCGGCGTTCGTTCGGATCGAAAATTGAACCCTGTACCTACGTTAAAAAATTTAAGTAAACTAAATAAGTATCGGTTTACTATAGGTATTGAAGTTATTACTCAATATATTTGAACTCAATTTTTTATACATAGCAAAGCATCTTTAAGAAACGATATTATGCAAATATAATTAAATAGAACATATATATTATTTATTACAACTGAACATAATCATTTAAAATAATTCTGACATAATTGTTGAACAACACTAATTTGTGTTGTTCGGTGGTTCTTCTGCTCTGCTCTTCTTCTTAATCGGGATGCCCTCGGTGCTGCTGTGACCTGCGTGACATCCTAAGCTGCTGGGATGACCCCTGCCTTTCGGCGGGTCGATGAGTGGACGGATGATGGATACTGGTGGCAATGATGGATGATATCCACCACAACACAATGAATAGTGGAGAGACCCAAAGGAGATGTTGCTCCGGCAATTCCTTTATTCACACTCTAAAAAATGCTTAATTTCTGCAACCTTAACAAAATTAGTAAAACATGAATTGAACTGTAAGGACATGGCCCTTACTAATTAGTTAATTAGTTAATTAGAAGTAGGGCGAAGTGCCCATAAGTGGAGGGACGCATCTCATCCCAGAGAGGAGAGGAGAAGCAGATCACCCCGCCACTCGCTCAGACCAACTCTCGCCTCCAGCCGAGCAACAGCTGTCGTGGACACGCTCTGCCACCTGACAACGTCCAGGTCAGTATTGGTGACCTCTGATCCCCTCGAGCCAGGA
>VYYI01004379.1:0-10559 GCA_021029175.1 Bilobella aurantiaca
TCAAATTAAGGGTCCCCTCCCCTTAGCCTTGATTTATGGACTCCTTTACGTTTTTGCCTTGTGTGAAGGTTGGAGAAAGCTAAAGCTTAAAAGGTTAGTCATGAGTTCTGGGAATTGAAGCCTCCTGCTTTGGCAGAAGGTCAATACCGAGAAAAGAAAAAACAGAAAACGACAAAAACCAAGAACTACAAAACTCGAGAAAACAAAAACCGAGAACTACAAAAACCAAAAATGGAAAATTTTGAAAATTGAAATTGCACTGTAGTTTTTATCATATCAATTTGTTATAACCGTGCGTTTCACCGAAAACCAGATACCAGAATCTTTGCATTTTTAATTTTCTGGGTTTTTGTTTTCTCGATTTTGTCGTTCTCGGTTTTTGCAGTTATCGGTTTTTGTTGTTCTGGGTATATTTTCCTCTTGTTTATGATTTCTCGGTTTTTGCATTCTCGGTTTTTGTTTTCTCGGTACTGACTTAGAACCCCTGCTTTCTCCTCCACTAAAAAAACCATAAAATTTTCTTCAACTATCTTTCGTGTTTTTTTCTTTGTGGGAAATGATAAACGGAGCCAACTGAGATTTTACTAGCAAGTCCAATACGTTTCACTTTTACTTTCTCCCTGGGGTACTTGAGTCGGAGAAAAGAGAAAACTGTCCTTAGCTTTCACCACAGTCTCTCCTCAAATGGGGATCGTAACATATTGGAGACGTCGTTTTCCTTATTGATTTATGGACAGAGCTACCTTGGGAGATGGATAGGGACCCTTTAAGGGTCCAAGAATGTATCTCACTTTCGATAACCTCGAGCAATTTAGGTCGAGATTTGCTTTCACTGCACTTATGCAAGCCAAGGACTTTGTTTAGTTTGTGCAAAGTAAGCACAAAAAGGACAATTTTGCAAACCAAACAATAAAGAACACTTTGTTTCAGAAGCTGTAGATTTATTGCATATTTAAATTTGACGCTCTGCAGAAACCGCTTCACTTCATTTTCAATAAATCAATGAAATTTTCAGAACCAAACAATCCAAAAAGAGGCTAAATATTAGTAAAGGAAATCAATCAAAAATATTCATTCAATGGGAGTAAATTATGGAAATGAATCCTGTAACTTAAATGCAAATTTAGAAGTGACTAATTAAAATGCATGGTTTAATAATATTAGTGAGAAAAAAAAGAGAAAGTCCTGTTTTCTCTCTTTTTTTTCTTGTTACGAGAAAAAACTTTAAAGTTACGAAAAAAGTGTCACGTTCACGTTTTCAAATAAAACGAGAAGGGAATTTATAAAGTGTCAAAATAGGCGCTTTCTTTTTTGGATTTGCTGAAAAAAGGACTTCTGGAAGGACACAAAAAAAAACACAGTTTTTGTTATTGCACAAGAAAAGTTGTAGTAGTAATCCCATTGCACTCTATTGCAAAAGTGGGTAACTAATGCAAAAATGAGCGGGAAAGTTGTTTGTTTGAATTGAGTTCAAATGGAGATTTCCTTTCAGAAATTAATTAAACTTTAATTGCATTACCCCTCTTCATCCGGCAACAGATCTCAACGGGAGAACAATTTTCTGGAAGTATGGACAACGCTGAACATGGAAAACATTCTCACTTTTTCTCTTTTTTGATATTTAGGGTGCAAGAAGTAAAGTAGGATAGGTGTGCATATTGCCAGGGTTAGCGAACGTCCCGTTCAAAGTTTGGTTTCGTTACCGACAAAACGGTATTTGGTTTCGTTCGAACTATGTTAATACACTGGTAGATCTATCTAACTGCTTACTTATCCAAACTTTTTCTGGTGTTTCAAACTTTTGTTTGGTCTTCATAACTTTTTACCGTATGTCGAAACTTTGCAATCGGTTTGCCGATTGGTACCGAAACAGAATCCCATACCTCTGAAACTTTTGGAATTCTCATTCGGATCGAACCGTTGAAATTCAAGTGGTACCGGTTTAGTGTTTCGAACCTCGAATACGACAATGAAGTTGAGCACCTCTAACAAATTGTATTTATTTTACAAAAACATTGGTTTCCAAGCGTTTCAATTATGCGTAAAAGTAATAAACATCGAGCAGTGTGCAGGTGGCATGACGAGATTCAAAAATAAAATGTTAGCAGATGACATGAGATTTAAAGTTTTATAGTTAGGAGATGACCACAAGGTATAATGAAGTAAAAGTTTGCTAAGAACCTGTTTCCGTTGATCCAGAGTCCTGAGAGGAACTCGAGTCTTCCGAGGGCGTCGTCCTCGATGTTTTCAATTTGATTTTCGTCCAGAACCAGGAGACCTAGGTTTGGAAAGCTCTCAAAGTCCGTTTGAGCGATGACCTTGAGTATGTTGTTGTTGAGGCGGAGGTCACGGACGTTGGTGGTGAGGGAGGGTGGTATTGAGGTCAAAGTGACGTGTGAGAGGTCAATGAACTGTGACCTTGAGTTGAGGATGAAGTGGGTGGGGAGGGAGAGAGGATTGTTGGAGAGGATCAAGTGGGCGAGGGAGGGGAGTGGGGAGAAGAGGTGGGGGGCAAGGGTCCGGATTTTGTTTGAGTCTAGGTTGATGTAGTGGAGGGAGATGAGGGCCTGGAAGAGAAAGAAGTGGCTGGAATGAATAAATGGCGGACTTTCTCCAGGAGAAAGTGAAATGAATCACTTTCTCCCTATCCATGTGAAAGTACAAATATTTGTCATCGAGAGAAAGGAATCTTTTCCTGGGAAAGGATAAGAGAAAGGATGTGGAAGTGGTCCTTGAGATGAACTTTCTCCTCATCTCTATCAACACTCCACACCAATCCTCAGGTAACTTTTATATAGAAATTTAGGGAAAGCTCAGAGGATAAAGCCAGATTTATGCTTTAGCTTTACACTCAAATTCCAACAAACGAGTAAGTGTCCTGGGATTTAGGGAGACTCAAATGACAGCGATGAATTTGAGGCTCATTTGAGCCCTTTTAAGCAGAGACGGGAGAGTGGGCCCTTCAAATGGTTGCGAAACAAGGGATTTAACTAATTGAAATGAGAAAATTGTAGTCTAGTACATAACGTTTCTTAAATTGGTATTAAGAACTTAATTTGAATTTGGAAAAGGAAAGCGTAGAGATAGTTATACAGAGCGTTTCTTAAATTGGTGTAAAGAAAGTTAAACAGTATTTTCCTACAAGAAGAGAAAGCCCTGAAATAAAAACATTGTTTTAGAAAATGCTTAGAATTAAAATTCAAAAAATTTCACGCTAGGGCGCTTTCTTAGATTTTCAATTTCACGACTTTCTCTTTTTGTGTCGGCCATATGAAACTCTCCGTTATTGAAAACTTGAAGGTGAAATTTTTTTTTAGAAAAATGTTTCGTTGGCGTCGTGCGCCGCGGCGGTAAGCGTCTTATTTTTACTATCCGGCACTTTCTCTACGTTCTATTTGCACTTGATATTATTTTTTGTGTTATTTTATGATGGAGAGAATTTTTGGGTTCTTTGAGAGATGAGGATGACCAATTGACTTAATCTAAAAGATTGAAGAAGACTTTCACTTTTCCTCTTGAATGAAAAACTCTTCAAAGCACTTTTTGCCGCGCCGTTTTTTCTAGCTTTCTCCTTGGAGAAAGTTTTCGTGAATTCTGGGAGAAAGGCCCAAGCACAAGTGGATTTAATCTCTTTTCTTTCTCTGCCGCTTCTGCTTCTGTCGATTTCTTCGAGAAGCAGTTCCTCATAAGCCTCTTAAATGAAGACTTTCTCCAACTAAACCTTTCTCACTCCGTCGCTTCACTGCCTTTTCCGTCGCTGCACTGCTTAAGTGTTGGATAGAAATTAGGCAGTGGGACTTAGGAGGCAACGAGGCGTTCTAAGGCCCTTCCCCCACTCAAAAGGGCCAAGGGAGCCCTTCCCCCCATTCCAAGGGCACTGGGAGCCTTGGCATCCTAATTGCGTGGTGGTGGCGTGAATTGTCGAGAGGAATCTGTTCAGGTGGAAAGAGAAAGTTTTGGGCCGATTTTGCATTGTGAATTGGATTCGAGATGCTGTTAAGTTTTCGAGGGAAAAGTTTGTGTGTGATGGGGGTTTGATGAGGAAGAGCTTTCTCCTGAAACTTGGAATTGAAACTTTTGGCGGGGAAAGGAGAAAGTTTTGAAAAGAGAAAGTAAAGATAGGGATCAAGGAGATGATGGAAATGGTGATTTCTGGCGGTGGTGGTTAATTTCAGGACACAAAATGTTACCCATTTCAAAAACTCCTTTTTTGAACCCCCCCCCTCCCTTCTTTGCTGGAAGGGGGTGGGGTGCAGTGGTGGGGTCAGGGGAAGTCTATTGAATGAAAGTTAACTTTTAATTCTAAACTTGTCAATTTGAGGAACATTACCACTCGAGCCACCTACACACACAACTTTCTAATTTCCAAAATTACTGCTTTTGAAAGGCGAGGGGAAAGGGATGAGGGCCTTTCTCTTTTGTCCCCAATTTTCTCTTCCCAGAAATCGGGGGCGGGGAAAATTTTCAGCTTTTGAAATCGCTTCATCAACCCCTCCTCATTTCTGATTGGCTCCTGAATCTCAAGGACTCAATTATCACGACTCACTCGAGAGGGAACCTGGGAGAAAGTAATTTTTATGGAGGGATCATGAATATGCATTAATGCGTTTTCTCATTTTTGAAAAAGAGAAAAGTCCCTTTTAGTGAAAAGTCCTGTTTTATTAATTTCTTGGGAAAACAGGTGGTGGAAAAGTTTTTTTTTTATTGGTAAAGCAGGAACTTTTACTAAAGAATAACGATTTTCGTTTCAAATCCTAACTTTTGAGGGGTTAATTTTGAATTCGGAAGTGCGCCTAGTTTGCAGAAACAGGCTTTGCTAAATTTCCAGAATGTTGGCGACTGAAAAGATGCTGGAGCAGCATTCTGCTAAGGAAAATGTAAAATTGAATTCTGTACACCGTTGGGTAATTGATTTAGCGTTCGGAGAGCGGACTAATTGAATTTCGCAAAGTGAACGGAAGCAATTTGCGAAACAAGGTTTTGCGAAAAAGGAGGAAAATTTGCAGAAAATCGAGTTACAGAACTCTTCCTTGAGGCAAATCTTACTTTCTCCGAACTATTTCCATGAGGAATGGTCCTAATTTGGCGGAAGTGCTTCCGCACGCACCTGTTTTTTCAAATGTGCGAAAAAATTCAATTTCTCAGGAAATTTCGAGGGAATATTACCCCAATTGTGACCCTTAAGGGTCTTGAGCCCTTAACAACCTTTCAGTGAACCTTAATTTAAGGACTGTACCTCGAAAGTACTCTCTGGCAAATTTTGAATCGCATTTCCACGGAGGTTCAGGCTCTCCAATTGCCTCATTCCGCTCAAATCCACTTTCACGAGGTAGTTGAGGCTCAAGTCGAGGATTTTGCAGCCGAGGAGGTCTGACCACGTGACGAAGGTCGTGAGGTTGTTGTTGCTGAGGTCAACAAAGGTCAAGGTCACATTTGACCCCTCTGACACCTCCCCCACGTCCTGCAGCGAAATGGTCTGGATTTGGTTGTGGGCTAAAATGAGCTCAGTGACTCCTTGCCGGAAAAACAGGTCTCGTTCCGGGGGGCCAAGTTCGAGGACCGGGAGGATGTAGTCCCGGATTTCGAGGCGGTGACCCCCTGCTTGACCTTTGACCCCGAAGCTGCTTGAGGTCAAGTTGAGAACTGGGAGGGACGAGAGGTGTCTCTCGCCAATGCATGTGGTGCTGGGGACGGCGTCAGGACAGAAGCACTCGGTGGGACACTCGCCGCTGCTCGTTGACCTCAGAAGGGCGAATAGGAGGGTAAGGGTCAAGAGTGAGGTCAAAGGGTACGGAGCCATTGTCACGGTCACATTCAAAAGAAAAGCGGAAGAATGGGAGCAACAGGCGGAGGAACAATAGTTTTTGGATCCTTTGAAAGCGGAGAAAGCAATTAGTGCTTGTAGGAGAAAACAAAAGGTGAAAGCAGCTCCTTTTGTTGTCGTCTCCTCCTTTCTTTTCCCTTTGTTTGAATTCAGATTTGGGAAGTGTAAACTGAGAGCTCAAGTGCTTTGGAGAGGAGCACTCTGCCTTCTGCAAAGGAAAGTGAGAAACTGAGGCTGAAATGTTAGAAGAGAAGTTCTTTAATATTGAGAAGAGCTGAATTGAAGCCTCGATAAGAGGAGAGAATCGCTGCAGCGTCTGCGCTGGAGCGATATTCTGGAGAGGGACTGGAAAGTGGAGAAGAGTTGGGATTCTGGAGCTACAAAGTCAGAAACCGGAAGTTTATAAGTTGGAAGCTGGATTAGGACTTGTGTTTACTTTTAGGCCTATTTTAGATTTAGAGAGACTTTCCCAGGGAGACTTCCAGAGAGACTTCAAGTCTCTAATTATCAATTAGCCACTTTCTCTTTTCGAAATCTCCACAAGATCAGCGTGGGATAGCTGCTGCAGTAGAGCTTGTGTAAAGTTTTCGAAAATAACTTAGGATTAGATGCAGTGAAAGAGGGAAAGTCAGCGAAAGCGATGCGGAGGAGGCTCTTGATTCGAAGATGTGCAAGGGTCTCTTGATTCAGCTATTTTGGGGGGCCTTGAGCAGCGATGTGTTGGAGCCCTTGATTCAGCGGCTGTGTAGAGGCCTTGAAAGGGGCGTGAGAGTTTTTGTTAAAATGGTAGTTTGAGAAGAAGTTGAGAACTTTGCATCGGAAATGGATTTTGAATTTTGACGCTAACAGCTTTCTCTTCTGATTTTGTGCTGGAGCGGCAAATTTTGAAAAAGGAGAAAGTGGGTTTGGTGGCGATTTGGGAGAGAAAGTGGATCAATTTTTGTGTTTTTTTTTTGGGTGAGTTTGTTTTCTAACTGCTGAATTGGCACTCTTTTTGAAGACGATTTGAGTTTCTTTTTCCTTTTTGTCTCCTTTCTCCTGCTTTCTCTTCCTGGAATGTTGTGACACTTACGGAATAAATCATATTTTGAATTTTCCGCACTCGCTTTTTTTATTCGCTGAAAAGGATGCGGGAGTGAGGAGTCTCCTATGTACTCCCTACTTCCGCTTTTTAAACATGTACAGAGCCTTTTTTCAATGCCGTAACAAAAAAAAGAGGAAAGTAAATGCGGCTGTATAATAAAACTGCGTGGGGAAACCTGAAAACATCTTCGTCCAAAGTGGTTCCTTGTACACTTTTCTGACTTTCTCTTTTTGTTACCGAGCATCAGAAAGGCTCTGTACATTTTAGAGAAAATCTGGAGAAAGGCTCAGCCGCCGCGGCGGGGTTCTGGAGCGTCTTCATAAATCTAAAGCAGTCATAATCATGTCATCACTTCTCTCCTCCAACACAAATTACAAAGTCCAAGATCACTCCGCCGGAACTTGATGCCTCTCCAGCGGCGACTGGCGACGTTGTCGCCTTATAGAAAATACCACTTTTTTTTGTCATTCTCCAGGAATCCGAGACGCTGGAACGCTGGAAGTTCAATTTCAAAAGTTTAGGGCTGCCAGGGGAAGAGCTGTGTTTGTTGGAGAGCTTTGAATCTCTTTGTAATGGTTCAGCCCCCTATGCACGGGTCAAAGGTCAATGATCTTTTGAATTGGAAACAAAATCTCTGAAGTACTAAAGTCAATGACCTTTGAAAATGGAAACTAAATGCTCTGAGAACATTCGATTCTTTCCAGTTGATAAAAAGGCGATCAAATTTTAAGCCAATAAAATTGCATTGGCTTGTTTTGAGCTTCAGTTTCGAATATTTTTGCATGATGCAAGAAGGATTTTTGTCGTTGATCGCTGCGTGAAGTATTGTTGTTTTTTAATTTTGTTGTAATGGCAGGATGTGCGTCCAGACAATCAAAGTGGATTGACCCTGATTTTTAGACTTTGCAAAATTCATGGTCACGTTGTGTTTTGGATTTTTCCCAACATGTGAGCATGTAAGATAAGGAAGGGTACATCGGAAAGGCTGCGATGAATCCGGAGGCTGCGATGAATTTGCAGGGTACTCTTACAGGCAGAGTCCAATTTGGTCGTGAGAAGAGAGGTTTGAGAATGTCTTTTATGTAATGTTTTTATTGTCATTTGGAGATAGCATAATTTCCTCCTTTTGTTCTAGAGCGTAATGGCTCCTTAGCTCTGCTTCAAGTGCTTATAAAGTTGAGTGGGATGAAGTTCTTGCAGATTCAGCACTTGCCCTACTTCCACCACGATTCATCGCACGACTCATCGCAGATTCATAGCCTCTCTCACAACTTCCCTCTTAACTCATGGGCCCAGAGCCACTCATCGCTGCAAAGCAGAATCGCTGCAACTTAGCAGCGGCCTTCAACTCCATCAACCAATCAAACGCGAGCAATGTCCTCCTTAACTTCTCATGGAATGGGAAACAATCAAATTGTCAGGAGAGGCTGGAATGGCTACCGACCCTAATTAAACGTCATTCATCATCATACGGGGAAGGGGAGGGGGACTTGGAAAGTATTTTGAGGGGAAACGATCCCTTGAAAATAAATTACGCTGGGGAGGCAGCGATTCTAAACGCTGGAAAAGCAGCGATTCTCCTAAAGCGCTGCTGCTGGAGAATTAGTCAGTTTTTGAAAAGATCTTGGGGAAATGATTTTGTAGACTCTGGGAGAATGATGGTTATTAAATTCTCTTGTGCTTTTATTAACGTTTTTTTTTCTTCAATTTAATTTGCAGGGGAAGAAGAGGGCTCGGAGGCAGATGATGAAAATGAAGATGAAATTGAGGAGGAGTATGAAGGTAAGGTCATTACTCAATTTGTAATATTGCAAAAACGCTGAAAAACAAGCGCTGAAAAAAAAAACTGTTTTTCAGCGCAAGCGTAAACAGAGAACGTAGAAGTAATTTGCACAGATTCTCTGCAAACAAGGAGAGAGCAAGTAAACAAAGGCTTAAATCCAAAGAGCTCTAGAAAAGAACTCGAAAAAAGAGAAAGTGACATTTTTCTTCGTCCATTTTTCTTGATTATTTTCCCTGTCCTGTTTTTCGTGCTTATGCAAAAGAATCATATGTATCTCTCTCAAATTTTGTGTCTGTCTGTCTTTTGAATGGAGTGATTTAGGATAAGCAATGAAAATGATTCGCTTCGGTGTGCTAACCGCCCGAATGCTACATTACGTTTTTGTTTTGTCGGTCCGTCCGACGCCGATTTACCTCGCGAACAACTGAACGACTGAAACGCGGTAATGGTCCCAGATTCTTAGGTAGCTTCGAAGGGCCTCAAATATGCAACTAAGGGTCAAAAAATATTATTTTCTTTTTCAATAAGGGGTCTTTAAAAAGGTTATTTATATGTCTTTCGCTCCTTACTGTAACCCGTTTTACTCCGGGTTATTTTGCAACTGAAATTTCTTATTTCCTGTTCCCTTCTTTTTCCCGATCTGTTTTGCTTTCTCTTTTCCCCCTTCATGTGCTGTCGGAGAGCGGCTTGTGGAAAGAGGAAGTGAAAGTATTTAAGATTAAAATGAAGCGTTTGATTTAAGTGAATTTCCCTTTTCTTACTTTTTTTTTCGGAGCCAGGGATTTTATTTATGAGAAAACTTTCCCCTCCTCTCCCTTCGGCCAGTGAGGCGTGTGTGCATCTTTCAATTTTTTTTTTGCTTATGCTCTTAGCCGATTCAGCAGAGAAAGCTGCTACTTTCACCCTTATCTTTTGCTCCGGCAACTGGAGCTTTTGATGCCAAAATTAGCGGAAGGAAACTGTTAATTAAAGAGAAACAATAGGGAGAGATGATGAGGGTGCGTTTTGAATTTTGGTACGAAAATTTCACTTGAGGGGGAATTTTCAATTTAAAAGGGATGCGTCACCCGGAGGGAGAAAGCTTTACTTTAATAATAATAGTGCCAAAGGGCCTAGACGCCCTTATTTCTTATTTTATTATTAATAACGCCAAACAAGCCCGTTCTAGGGAGATTTTATTTTATTTTAATAATTTTCTCCCCTCGGAAAAGCTAGTTTTGACTGAACTCCCTCTAGCGTGCCCCCATGTCATGCACTAGTGTTAAGAGCCTTCTGCTTTTTAAATATAATAAAGAATAATTTGGCTTAATTTTGAAAAAAAAAACTATATTTGAATGATGCTAAGCTTTTGGTTGGATTTTGTGAGCGAGTGGCCTGTCAGGTCCAATTTCGTTGAAAGTGAAAGTAGGAAATGGAACTTTCTCCTAGGCCGTCCCAATCCATTAGATTAATCATAAGGAGCCCATGCCAAGCATCTAGGCGAGAGAAAATGAGGCGCGAAGAAATTTTTTATCCCCTTATGCACATTTTCCCCCCTGATCTTGTTTAAACTGCGAAAAATCTTTTTTCCTAAACTCATTAAAAAGGCCCGTTTATTGCTTGTTTTAAGCGAAATGGGTTTTTCTCTATTATTAAATCGACCATTCATGGAATTATGACTCCAAACTAAATCTACCTATGGAAAAATATAACGAAAAACGTTTCTTTAAAAAAAGAGAAAGCAAACCAGGCGAACTAAATTAAAACAACAACGAGAAAATAGCGTTTAGCTTAAAATAAGATGCCCTATATCAAGATGTCCATAAAGTTGTACCGCGGTAGACCGCGTTTTGAGTTCCGCGGTAAACTCCTCCGTCAAGTCAACAAAA
>VYYI01004380.1:0-10559 GCA_021029175.1 Bilobella aurantiaca
GGTAAAAAAAGGTTTCGACGTAATTGTTTTTAAAGGAATATCCAATTCCAGTTTAAAGGGGAAAGGTAAAAAGCAAAAGTTCGAAAAGATGATTTCCTATATATAAAATGAAGCGTAAAAGTAATTAGATTGGTGCAGAGTTAATTAGTTGCATTGTATGAGAATTTTGAATAGTGTGTCAAAGTACAAGCTTGCATTCTACTGCTAGGCAAACTACAACCTTCTATAAAACTAACCAAGCGGAGTAGAATGTTGAGACCCATTTGACGCAAAGTAACAATTTATCTTTTTTATTTGTTTAAAACCTAACCTTTCTAAACTGAAGGTTTAAAATTCAAAACATAGTTACTTCACCAACTCTAACAAATAAAATTTTTGGAAACAGTCAAATTCCACCCTTGATGCTCCCATGCATCTATTCAAATTAGTTAACTCCTAAAATTGATTTTCAAAATTAGTTAATTAGCTATTGTGACAGCATTTGAACAAATTGTTGTTTTTTGTTTGCAGGGAGGAATTGGCCATGAAGATCCAGTTGACTGAAGCAAGGATCCAAGTAAGTGTCGTTTTTTTTTCTATTTGAAGTAAAGAATAGGATTGGGGTAATGTGGTACAGATTAAGGCTCAAGTGCACTTGAGCCTTATCGGGTGGGCTAATGGAGGGAGTGGGGCTAATGGAGGGAGTGGGGCTAATGGAGGGTGCAATTAACTTAATTACCTTTAACTCTAATTTCATTTACACCAACACTTTCGGAATTAAAAGGAAATTCCTCCATTCCTATCACGCACTTTCCTCGCAATTCTTATGGGTACTTCAAAATGACTCAAGGGCCCTTTTCAAAGATATGCGAAAGGGCTCCAGGACATAAGGATCTTTTTAACAATTAGGAATTAGAAAAGGACAATCGAGTCTAAATGACTCTGTAATTAGGTTGTAAACACAAAAATCAAGAAACACAATTGGCTTATTGCAATATCATCACTTTCTCCAGAAAATTAAATTTCAGCTAAAACTATGTAACTATTATTTTTCATATCCAAACTAGCCCGTTCTAGGACAGGAGGACTCTAGTTTTAATTTCCGCATGCTCCTGTCCTAGAAAGAGTTAATTTGGGTAGTTATTAATTATTAAATTTAATTAGCAAAGCAATCACTACTGAATTATAAATTACTTACCCTGTTACTCTATGATTCAAAAATACCAAATCAGCAACTTACGACAAAATTTAACAAAGATCTTTAAACTAGTTGTCAAAAAAAATATTTAGATACTTTGGGTAGAAGGCTTAAATACTTGATAAAAAGGTTGAAATTACTTGACAAAAAGGTTGAAATTACTTGACAAAAGGTTGAATTATTTCATAAAAAATGTGTTTAAATACTTGACAAAAACTTTTCGGTTTAAACTTTTATGAAAACGGTTTTTTTAAACCGCGAATTGATGAGGACTTATTTGATTTTTAAAGGTCTGGTTTCAAAACCGAAGAGCCAAGTGGCGTAAAAGTGAGAAGGTGGGGCCTCAAGGTCACCCATACAATCCCTTCTCCACCTCGGTGGGTCTCACCTCCACCCAGCAAAACTCCCACATCTCTCAGCCTACTGGAGTCCCGTTCCCACCGCTCTACCTCCGGAAGACAAATCCACATGAGCCACCAAGTGCCATTCCCCACCGGATACCCCATCCCTGGTCCCACCACCCCATCCAGCCCACCTACTTCTCTCACCCCCTCAATCAACCCCTCCCCTCCTCTGCCAACTTGAATCCTTACAGAGCTGGCGGTGGGAATCACGCCCCATCATTTATAAATCACCACACCGCGGCGGCGTACCTACACTCCGGTGGCCCCTCCTTCCAGAATCTATTAGCACAACTCAATGGAGCCGCCGCGGCGGCAGCCTTGCAGCACCATCATTTCCTCCTCCATCAACAGTCGCCATTTACTCAAGCGCCACCCACGGAATTCATGCGTAAAGTGAGCAATTCTAACCTCTGCGCATCCGAAAATTCTGGGAGCCCACCACATTCTTCAGGGAGTGACAGCGAGGAGAGTAACCATGGTGACCACAATGCTGCCGAAAGGTCAGTGACCTCTGACCTCAAGCCAGACGACCCTCGTAGTAGTGGAGAACTTCCCATTTGATGGGGCAACTACCAGAACAATCATGCCTTTACAAACTGAAGTAAAATAATTATTAATTAACTTAATTAAATATTACAGTTAGCCTTAATTTCAAGGCAATTAACGTTTAGACAACGAAAGCTGATCTCAAGAATTTTCCGTTCATTAAAGACAATCCAGATTAGGGCTAATTATAGAATGTAATTTAATACAAAGTAAATTATTGTTTTCAACGCAGGCCTGATTTAACTTGTCAAAATTTATTTCACAATGAATATTTAGCAAATAAATGTTGAATCTCCTGAAATCAAAACCGTTTTTTATGAAAAACATTATTATTGTTTTCTCAATATTATTTTAGCGGAGAAGCTAATAATTTGGAAATTTTTAAGGGATCGCAATACAATACTCTGAATACAATGCATTTTTAGTTGGTTATTGAACTTATTTTATTTTCTCAGAAAGCAACTTTTCTCACACTATCAATTACTCACCTTACTAATTTCTGTAGTATTAAACCTAATTGTACTTGCTAATTTTTACAAATTATTAACTTATTCTAAGCTCGTGTTTTGTTTGTGTGAAAATTGTTTTTTTTTACAACATTGTTTTTAGAAATCAGGCTTAGGATAATTATTCTTTATTTTCATAAAGTAGATAATTTGCAACAGAGGAAATCAAATTTGCCGATGACAGCTTCACTGCAATATATTCAAATGGTTTTAAATAATACGAATTTGGATGTTATAACTTTCAAATTTTAATTTTTATGACATTTCTGGCCATTGGTGTGTCATTGGCATAATGATGTCGCGAGAGGGTTCATTGGTCGTTTTGTGCCTGGAGATGTGACGGCGTTCCTGGGCCGAGTCACGTCTTCGCTCCGAGGCACTGCCGACCTTTGACCCTCGCCAAAGTGGGCGGGGCTTACGAAAAGGCGCCTTTCATTAGGCCTAATTCCTCTCAACTTCAACCCATCATTACAAAAATTAATGTCATTTCGAGAGTCAAAACGAAGAACAAAAGTCGTAAAGCATTTACCTCAACTCGTCATGATGGCCCCTTCAAAGTGCCCCATTTCATTTAATGTTTCACCTGCCCAAGAATACGGAACTAAATCCAAGGGCTCCTAGGCTCACAGTCACACTTTCCCACACAATTTCCGCCGATTTTTTTTACAAAATGCTGTTTTTAGAAAAAAAATAGTTTTTAGAACAATCCTATATATAAAAGTTACTATTTTGTAAAGCCGTACTTCCTTGTGCAAATAACCGAAATGGTCACACAAAGAGTCACTATACACTCATTCAGCGCTAGATTTTATAGAAGGGCTTGTTTCAAATATTGATTTGTGTGATTTTGTGTGGCGCGTGAAAATTTCTCCTGTCTTTGGACGGGTATGTTTGGCCAGTAAATAAAAATTCCAAAATTTGATCACCCAAAAGACTTGGAATGTTTTGTGTAGTTTTTTGGGGGAATTCTAGGCTCTACAATTAGTTGTAAATGAAAGTTGCATTATGCAATTACGCCTCTGCCCCCAGAGATAATTTCCTTGAATTATTTAGTTGGAGTAATTATGAAGATTGGAGATGTGAATGATTGGGAAAAGATGCTGGCAAAGGAGCGTCGTCATCGTCGTCCAATTAAGGGCCCTGATGAAAACAATGGATATTGTCGTTTGTAGGCCTAATTGAAACGAGGGATCGTTTGTTGTTTTCCATTGTTGCCCCGGGAGAGGTGGGGTTGGTGGAGCCTTGGCAATGACTGTTGGAAGTACTGTTGGCAGTGGAGGGGCGGGTTGGGCTCTGCTCTTTTATTAGGAGCAATTAGAGGTCAATTACTTTTTTGTGGGCCGCTTTCTTGGACGCTCCGGCCTCCGCCTCCCAAACAAATTACTCAAATTACCCTCCAAATTGATCTTCATTAAGAACCCTCAAACTAATTTAACCCTAATTGCAATTTATGAGACCTAATCAAGGCAATGGAGTAGAGATTTGGGGGTAGAGAGCAAAAACAAGGCGCTGATTTCAAATCAAAATTGGTCCACAACATCACCGCATCACTGTATGTGCTCCAAAATTAATTACTCTTTGTGCGCAATACCTTGTATTACAGTACCTGTAAAGTGAAACAATTTACTTTTTCATAGCTCTGAAATGCAATGCATGCAAATTGCAGCAAAGGGTTAATGTAACAGTGTATCCTCTTTATAGCCTTAAAACAGAAAAATCAAATTATTTTTTTTACTATAATCTACTGAAGCACTTAAGGCTCCAAGAGACCTTAAATGACGAAAAAAAATGTGACATTAGGCGCAGTGAGCGATAAGCTTAAGAGCTAATTGCCTTCAACAACAAATTCAACCACTTTGAAAAGGACATTTTTAGCTTAAACCAGTAAAGTAAACCAGCTATCATAATTTCTCAAGAAATTGTAGATAGGTCGCAATTACAATGAAAAGTTAAGTTTTAATCCAAAGTGAATTAATTTCTTCTATATATAAAGACGGAAGAGTGTGTGACAGGGTAATGGGGGACGGTCACACAAAAACTAAAACTGATCGCAAACGAGCCCGTCCTAAGACAGGAAACACTAGAAACTGGATTTCCTCCTGTCCTAGAAAGAACGGGCTTGTTTGGCTTTTAAGATGATTTTGTTGAGCTTGGAGGTATGAGACCAAACCAACGGGAATTCCTACTTGTAGTAAGTACCCCTCTTGCAGGAGCCCTTTTTGCCTAATCGAACTTTTGTACTATAATATAATGCTGTGATTGGAGGAGATTAATTCCAGGGAGATGAGCCCTTGAAGATGCGTTGTCATGCCCACCTAATTAAAAAGTCCAAGGTAGGGAAGACTTCGTTCAAATTGGATTCTCTGCTCCACATTTCCCCACACTTTATGCAATTTCATCCTTGATCGGAGTGGCGGCCGCACAGGACTCTGGGAGAACAAATGAATGATTTATAATTTGGAGTTGTGCGTCGGTGGCTGGCGCCGAGACGCAGAAGGGGACTGCGGTTAGAGCTGCCATTGCTAATTCCCTGTTTCCCAGGTGAGAGAGGGATAAGTGGAATTTAAGTGTTGTTTGTTTAGCACTTGGAGAGGTTATTTGATTGGGTCAATTACCACCTCATGCCCTCCAATTTCATCCTCATTAACTTCAGAGTGCTGAACTACGTGTGAATCAAAGGGAGGAATCAATTGGAGCCCTATTATTGGCTCCTTCCAATTCTATAATCCAATCCTAATGGCCCGTGCTTCCTCTCATACCCTTCCCTCAATTCACACAGTTCACACAAACAGGGTTACCCAAGCACTCCCCCCACTTTCAACATGCGCATTTGTGGAACTTAGTTGCCCACCTTTCAAACCATTCCCAAGCCAAAGAAGCCCGTCCTAAGACAAAAGGACCCAAAAAACTAAAATTTAAAAATATCGCCTATAGTAATACAAAGGAGCAAAGGAGTGCTCCGTAGCGGCGCTCCTTTGCTAGTAAAAAATTTAAGGTAGCAAAACAAGCTCGTCATAGAACAGGAGAACCCATCAAATGATACCTAAAACTAAACAAAAAATCTTCTTGTCCTAGGACGGGTTTGATGGGCTATGTCTCAATCACAGTAAATTTTTACTAAAAAACAGTTTAACTCCGCTTGGCAGCATTCCATTGCTCCCCTATTTCATTTTAGTAGAGTGCAGGCGAGTATTTACGCATCAAAAACAGAAGGGCTCTTAGTCAGGAAAGTTACAAGTTTTTAGCATTATAATTTGAAAAATTACAAATAATCAAGGAAAGATTCCGATTGGCTCAAGTGGTAATAGTCAATTTTGAATTTCTAATATTAGAATTTAGAAGTAGGGAAAAAAATTAATTATTGATTTGGGCTTTCAGGTTTTTAGGATTGTATTGTTCAAAAAAAGTTTTAAACGCCTTGAGAAGAAAAAAAAATGAAAAATGAAATCAGAAATTCTAAAAAAAAAATTTTTCAAATAGTCTTAAAAATATTTGTATTTGTGCTTAAGTGGCGAGTGGGTACTTGAGAGCCCTGCTTCGTGTTTGAGTCTTTGATCTGTGGCCTAATTCAGCGTGGAGAAGATGAGAGGAAGAAGGTAAATGGAAGGGAAATTAGAAGATTTAAATTGGATTCAAATTGAAGGAAGAGCTTCTCCACCGGCTCTACGCCACTCTACTCAAAAAATAGAATTTTACAACACTCAAATCTACCTCAAATCAATCTTCCAATAAAAAAAAAAGAAACCAAGTATAAAAAGAACAAGGCTGTGTGTCCCTACTTTCTGCTCAACCACCAAAAGCCCAACCTTAAGGGTAGTGGTAGAGGGAAATATGTGAAGTGGAGCCTAATTAAATTCAGGTTCATTTCTAATTGGTTGATTGTCATTATTAAGCGTCGTAAAGTCATTAAATATTACACAGCATAATCTCCTCCTCAAATCTTCCAGTGCAATAAACTCACTCGAGTGAAAAAGCCTTGTTTCAAGCTGCAGAAGGGCCAAAGCTCTATGGCGCCTACAACCGCCAAACCACCAACTTTTACCGTAAATTCCCGTTCAAACAGCACATTACCCTATAAGCCTGGAGTCCTAGCAAGCGATTATGGTAAAACTTACGTGAAAGAAACGCCCAGAGCGTTAATTTGGATATTTACGGTAACGTTGTGGCCTAACGACGTTCAGAAAGAAAACGTTCTCTCATTAGGAAGTTTGGGATTTTTGTAATTGAATCAGAGAAGGGAGTGATTTGTGGAGTTTAAATAATTAGAAAGACAAGAATGCTCTCCCATTACTCATCTCCACTTATCCACTCAACTTAAGGTGGAGACGCCATGCAAACGAAGGTAGAGAGTAGGTGCATAGCCTTACCGTGAACCACCGCAACTTTAGGCCTTACCTTAAAATTACCTCTTTTTACCTCACTTTTTCCCTATTCAAATTACAACTATAAAAAAAAAAATTGGTGGAATTGATCTTAACCGCATAACCCGAGAAAGAAGTATGGAATTTTCAGCAGAGAGTGAATTCTAGTCCAAACTGAAAATTCAAGTTGAAAAACCAGATATGACTTGGATGAGGCAATTAGCTCTCTTAAAATAGGCACGAATTACCATTAACTAATTATACTCAACCACTTAACTCCTTTGTGCAGTCGAGAAATAATTACTCAATTAGAACCATGCCTTCTTCCAAAAACGCGAGTGACACCCACTTTCCAAGTTTAACTTTAATTAATTTAACGTCCGGTCCAACAGTGAAGGCCAGTTTAAACTGCTCTCAACCACTAATTCAAGTTCCAGTTTGCAAAAGATAGTCGTCCCGTGCTAAAGTAGTCATAGCGCCATTTTACAATTACATGGGATACCTTAATTTTATAGCAATGCATTAAAATTAAAAGGCAATTAAAGATTTGACTTTTAGTAAATGGTGCAATGTTTCCTAATACAGTAATCCCCCGGTTACTTTAAATCTACAGATAGGTTAGCTTATACTGTTAGCTTATCCAAGGCTTAAGTTGTCTTCATTTGTAATATTGTAATTCAAAATTCCATAAAGCTGGTACACACTTGCCAATCATTTATTTGATTTCAATAAATTTAGCTTTAACCAGATTTTAGCTAACTAGAGGTTGAATTAACCGGGGTTCACTGTAATATCTCAACATTATGTATTATTAAATGGAGTTTGTTGTAAATTAGTAGTAATTTTTAGACAGCATTTTAGTCCACTTGAACACTCTTGAAATGGTTTTCGGTGTTTCTAGAAAATAAAGTGTTTGAAAAGCGGTTGAATTGTGTTGAATCGCTGAAAGATCGCTTGTGGTGGGTACACATGTAGTTGAGCCTTGCGCTCCATGGGGAACTTTGCCCTTTGACTTTCCCTACTTCAAACCTTCTTTCAAAGGGAACAGGCAACCTCCACTAATTTAAAAGCCAAAACAAAAGGGCCCCAATATCAATTATTAATAGAAAATTCAAAAGAAAAGAAAGTAAATTAGTCCCTTGGCCCTTAAGGGCTAAAAAGAGGACTTGAATGAGTTTTTAAGCGTAATCTCAAGGGCTGCCTGAAAGTCAAGGGTAGCATAAGTGCCTGGAAACGTAACTTTTGATACTTTGGATGGGAAAGGAGTGGCTGGAAGCTGAAGGGGTCTTTTGAGTGGGATCTAAAGCGAAAGCAGCGGGAGGTTCTATTCCAATTTAAACGGATTAGCATTAGTTAATTTAAGAAACTTTACTTTTAAATCAACTCTACTCCCGCCCGCTTTACGAATAAATTAAGGAGAGGACTCACAGACTTTAATTAAGTTTAGGACCCCGCTGCGTATCATAACTCTTTTCACAATTTATTAAACAACCAATCAGAGCTCATTTCTCCCAACCAATCCCCATCCATTAAACTCATTAACCATCCACTTCATTTCACATCAAGGCATTCGAAGGGCCCTTAGCTCAAAAAACAGCAAAAAGGAAAGCAAAACAGTTCAAATTGTCGTTTTTTTTAAACAAATTTCCGTTTTTTTTGCTCAACAAATTCTCTTTTTTTTCTCAACAAATTCTCGTTTTCTCAACAAATTTTTTCTCTTTTTTCTCCAAGTCCTCCACACAGGAAATGAAAATAAAACAAAAAGTCAATTTTCCATGAATTGAATTGACTCAAACTTTTTTTTTCACTCAAAGTTAATTTTTCTTCGTTGAATGTTATTGACTGTTGTGTAGTGGAAGTCAATGATTGTGTATAATACGGCCGTCAAATTACCTCTTGGTATTTGTGGTTGTTATTTGATTTGTGTGTGTAAGTGGTTTTATTCGTGTTTAGAAGCTGTTTGTTTTGTGGTAAAGTGAACAGGGGAATAGGTTGGGTAATCTACCAGACCCCCTCCCCCTCCAAAGGCTCATTAGAAGAACCCACTCAAGTGGGGGGGGGGGGGGTTTGGAGAGATGAAATATGGAGTGGATTTATTGGCGTCCCAATGGAATTGAGCGCATTTCCCCGCCCCCGGCCTCCCCACCCCCGCCGGAGCCCCGCCCCCTCGTCTTAATGCTCCCTTGTGCCTAATGGCCTTCTCAGTTGGCCTAACTTCATTAACTTGATTGGCACTTTCAATTAAGAGTGGGAAACAAATAAAACAAATGGAGGACCTCCTCTGAGAACTCTGCTCGGAAAGTGAGCCTAAATCAACACAATCTCCAGCCATCCCTTAAATGAAATCCAATTAATCCAAACATAATCAAATAGGAGGAAGCAATTATCCGACACACAACGAACCAATCAATTAATCACGAACACGTCACACAACTTGGGCCAAAGCATATATAATCGCCAAAGTGTGCGTTCTTCATAAAACAGTTAAGGCTACTCGATAGGAAACGTAACCCTGCTACGGGAGCCAGCGCCACCACTTTTGATTGTTGATTGATTTGGTAATCAATCAATCAATCGTTTATTTGACATTTGGGGTAGCCATAATCAACACGAGTCACGGGTTATTACATATACATACTCAGAAGTTAATTTTCAGTTTATTTTTTTTATCAGATTTGCAAAAAAAACACAACTAACATATGACCATTTTTGTAGAGGGGCCCTTTGAGAACCTTAGAAAGTTGCTTTTTAGTCGTCCCTTTCTGTTCTTTAGAATGACGATTTGTAAATGATATTCCTTTGATTTAAAACCCTTTGCAACCAGTAGAGCCTTAGAAAAACAAATAAAAATAAGGAAATAGGAACCAAGTTTCTGAAAGTTTCTCCTGTGCAAGGACAGGCTTGTTTGGCGAATTGGAGCTCAACGTTCTGTTTCTGTTTTTTTTTCTAACAACCTTCCTTTCCAAAAAAAAAAATACTTTACTAAATTGCAAAATTAGTGCAAGGTAGACTTCAATGTAACTTTAGCTAAACTGTAACTTTAATTGAACTTTAAGTAAATTGTAACTTTAATTTAACCATAGTTAAACTGTTTTATTTTGGTAGTTTATCAACAATACTTTATTTGATTTAGTTCATTCTGCTTTTTTTTTTGGTTTAAAGTAAATGTAGCGTTCAGCACACTAATGCACCGTAAACCATTTATCGTCGTATCGTTTCATCGTATCTATTTACTCTGAAATGAACAGAACATTAAGCCACCCAAAAAAAAACTTTAAACTTTTGCAAGTCACTTAATTTTTAGTAATCAACAATTTGTAACATAATTAATCAAGTATTGTCAAATAAATCAAACTTTTTTTAATCGTTAAGAACAAAATAGGCATGTAAAGGAGCTATCACACGCTTTGCTTTATGTTGGTAGCTAACATTGAATCCACTCACAAATGCATTTAGGGTTTGTTTAGCCTCCTTAATTGTTGTTCCTAATTAACCATCCCTGATTTTTTTGAAAGTAATTTTAAGGAGCGGCTCGTTGTTTGAACTTGTTCTATTGTTGTGTCCG
>VYYI01004381.1:0-10558 GCA_021029175.1 Bilobella aurantiaca
GTGTGTGTGTGTGTGTGTGTGTGTGTGTGTGGTTTTTTGAGCTGAAGGTTAGACTGTTATTGGAGGCTTTGATCCTGGATTACTATTATCAGGACTGCTTATACAGCAACACCCTTGTACTGTACTGAGATACTGACCTGTAATGAAATTTTGTGTAGGGAAATATCTCCGCTGTGGGCTGCGGCATAGTGGATAAGTCTTGTTTTGGGAGGAAGTTGGTTATAGGTGTACATAAATGCATATCCGTATATTTATATATAAAGGGCCGGGTATTGTCTTGGAACGAGGCTTACCATGTCACAGTTGGTTGAGTGAATGACTCAGTGAATGAGTGAGTGAAGTCATAGTCAATTGTAGTCAAAGAGATGTTTGTACAGCGGAGGGAGAGAGAGACAGAGGAAGAGAATAGCGGTGGTCGTAGTGGTGAAAGGAAGGAAGGAAGAGGTAGGCTGGAGGAGAGAAAAGATTTTCCTACTTTTGATTTGCTTCAAACCGGAGAGTGGGAGTGGGAGTATTAGTAATATTGTATAGAGTCAGTCATGTGGATTTGTGGAAGAATGAATGTAATGGTGAATAGGTTCATTCCCCTCCCACCCTCACCCCCTCATGCATGCTATCCCTATATGGAGTACCATCATCTCTCTCATGTTCCTCTTCCGTCTTCGTCTTATTTTGCCGCTGTCTCCTTCTTCTTCTTCCCCTTCTTTCCCTTCTGACTGACTGACTACAAGCGTGAGGGGAACAAAGAGTTGGAAATGTTATTTACTAAAAGTCAGATTTTGACATTTTCTAATTCCTTCACCACGGGCTTTGTATGTGCAGCGCGGAAGGGTAGACCACTGTGGACAAGTCGGGGCCGCCGGTAGTGTGAGAGAGGGGCAGGTTAAAAGGGTCCTATACATGTTTTGTGTGTTTCAGGGAGTGTTGGAATGGAATAGTGCGGTCATGAAGCTATTTGCATGGGTCTGAATGATGTTTTTGTATATTCCGGAATTACTTATATATATATATGTATATGTACATGAGGTAGAAGGTGTACGATGATGAAGTGGGCTACAAAGTGGCCATCCCATAACTCATTATGCTGATGATGATGATGATGAGCGATGGACGCGGGAGTTAGACTGGATTTTTGGAACTTGTACTCCTTCTGTATTGTTATATTCCTCCTACTGCTAACTACCACTGGTGCTATTACGGGGACTCCTATTACGACCATTACTGCTTCAGAGCTGGGTGGGATGACTACAGAGTTAGTGACTGACTGACGGCCGGGAAGGAGCATAAGATTGATATGGGGGCTATTATGAATTCGGCGGGTAATCAGATTTGTACGCAGGAGGAGTTAGGATGGATGGAGTATGCATGTACGATACTTATATCATACCAAAGAGAAGGAATTCACTATTGCTCCTTGTGGGCGGCGGAAGGGCGAGAGACTGAGAATGTCAGGGATATGATGAAGGATTGGGTGGAGGGAGGAGGGACGTTGATGTGATCATTCCAAATGTTAGCGAGTTATTTGGAAGGGGAAAAAGTTTTTTTTAAAGTACTGGATCCATGAGATACGGAGGAGGAAAGGGGATTAGGGGAGAGTTGCGATACGTATATAAACATAGTGGGGGGGATTGAAAGGAAGATTTTTTGAAAGTCACTTACTTACGGCTTGAGTGGTTACTTGCTTACTGTAGTGGTCGAGATGATGTGTAGGATGATGATGATGATGAAGATGATGAAGATGATGACGAAAACGATGATGAGAATTATATAGAATTCACGAAAGGAACACGAGAGTCAACGGAGTGGCCCTGTCGTCGTCGACAGTGAGTGTACGGTGATGAGGAAATCTTTTGATTTAACTGGCACAATATCTTGTTCTTCCTCTATTTTCCCTCAATCCATCCGTTGTATATTCTATCTCCCGTCCTTCCGCTCTCTCTCTCGTTCTTGCCGGATGGATCAGTTGTTGACCGAGTTACACAGAATCTGTCAGAAGAGGAGAGGATAGAGAAATGTAGAAAGAGATACGGGGGAACTACTTTCCGTATTTTTGGCATCAAGGTTGACCGACGTAGAGGAGGAGAGTTGTGGTGGTGGTGGTGGTGGTGGTAGTAGTAGTAGTAGTAGTAGTAATAGTAGTATTACTAGTAGCAGTAGTAGTAGCAGTAGACGAACTAGTAGTAGTTGTGGTAGTATCAGTGGTGGTAGCTCAAGTGGGAGTTGGGTGTAGCAGGGATGTGTGTATGTAGAGATGTTATACTTGTCCTGTGTAGAAGTCTAATCGGGACTGCTCGAGGAGCGGATCCCGGCCTCCCGTATATAATACATTGGGCCACCATCTTTCTCCATTACTAAGTCTCCCTCTGTCCTCGCACTCACCTTTGAGCGATTCGCACACTTCGACAGAGTCTTTCACAAAAATATAGATAATTCAATCTGAAAACAGAAAAGCACTGACTTGTTCAACTTAGGAAAATTAATACGCTGTACGTATATGCAAAGGAATTTTTAGACTTTGAGAAAAAATTGGACAAATTTTATGAAATTTTGCAAAAAAAAAGTTTTCAAAAATTTATGGAGTCAAGATAGAAAGTTTTTTATAATAAAAGAGGAACGGGGAATTTTAAATAGGGATTGGAAATCTTGGAGGAAATCTGGATAAATAGAGAAAGGGGAGGGGGAAATAAATAATAAGATACCGACAAGTTCTTCTTTGGAACTTGTGGAAGGAAGTGGGGAAAGTACAAGAACGGGGATTGGGCCGGAAGGTAATGATTTTTTACGGGGAAAGCAGAAAGATCCCAAGGTAGGATGTTTTTCTGACGATAGAAATGGAGAGGAGAAAGTTTGAGGAAAGGGGCGTCGGACTAGGATTTTTAACCACTGGAATGGATATAAAAAATAGACTTGAATTCAATAGGATTTTTAAAGAGGTTCCGTGTTTGGGGAAATTTTCTTGTGTGGAGGCAAAGAGCAACCTCTCTACTGCTCCTGTTGTTTCGTGGAAATGAAAGAGACAGCTGATTGTAGGAAGATTAAATTGGAGATAAGAGCCAAATGAGACTCTCCTCTTACGTTCAATTCAACTCTCCTCTCGTCCCGTCTAATGGGGAACGAGTGTATTTGGGAGAAATTGTCAGGTGTGCAGCTGCTCATTTCTCCACTGTACTACTCTTCGACTCCCTCGCTCTCTCTCTCTCTCTCTGTGACTCCCCCACTCACTCACTCTAACCTCTCTTTCACTATCTTTCTGGCTGGATGTCTCCGTACCTGGCTCCCTCCTCAAGATATATAGTGTGAAGTCAACAAGGGTGTCATTTACTATTTGTGTTGTAGGACACACGGCTCTTCCAGTCTTTGTTGACACGACGGGCTCTTGTGCACTTTTTCCCCGCTCATAATACCACACCAAGTGTATCTATACACATTTCCAGTCGCTGTTCAGCCAACTGTTCTGATTTCAACTCAGTCTCTCTCTCTCTCTCGCTCTGTCTCACTTTCTCCCTGCCTACTCCTTCCAACTCTGAAGTAATTGAGCTCGGGAGTAATTTGAAGTTGAGTTGAGGAGACGACGGCTGCTGCTTCTGCTGCTTGTACCTTTTCCCTATTCAGATTGTGAGGGGGAGGATCTCCGAGTACGGATCTCTACAAAAGTTTTACAGAGCGTTGACACTTTCACTACTAGAGGAGAAGACGGAGAGTACTCCTATGTACTCTCTGACCCCCTGGCTGTCGTACCCTTTACCCGATAGTCTCTTTTCAACTTGACCCCTTTGAAGTTCCCAGCCCACGTCCATACATACTAGTGAGTGAGTGGTTTTGGGTGGAGCTGAAGGAGTTGTAGGATTATATAGATATTAATAATCATTGGAGAAAGTGGGAAAATCCTTTTGTGTCCGCGGCCCTGTGAGATATAAATCTTTCGTCTGCCGCGTCCCTACCTCAATAATACTGTGGTGCACAGGATGTCCCTCCTCCTTCTGATTCTGAATGAGACCGTACATAAAATATCGCGTGGGAGAGTGGAGGTGCGGCGGAACTTTGATTTTTTCCGTGGTCAAACTTTCCCTATCGCACTCTATATACACACTTTCTTCACATTGGGAGGAAAGTTGAGCTGGAAATGGAGTTATACCCACGTTTCCCTATGTGTGTGTGTGTTTAACGCTGAATTTCCATGGAGCAAATTTCTCCATTTGTACAAGAGTATGAAAAACTTTTTCGCTCCATGACCTTTGAGGTCAAAAATGGACAAAGGGAAGGCTAGAGGAGTGGTGATCGTACTGAATGTACGAATAGCTATCGCTCTATCTCCGAGTGTGTGTGTACACACCGTAAACTAAACTAGCTGACTGGTTGATTGAGTGACTCTTGTACTGAATGACAGTTGGGAGAAATTTTCCCCCTAACAAACACACAAATCCTCCATTATGTTCGTATATGTAGATCCCTCTCCTGTGAGATTTTCTCTCATTCTGTGTCAATATATGAAAGCTATCTATAAGCTCTGTACTGATCCACACCCACCCACCCACGCAACCGTACGCTTACGCACTCAAGCTCACACACGCATGCAATTCAGCTGTTCCCTCCTCTCTCCTGTGAGGAGATGGAGAAATAGGGACGGAGAGGAAGAGGTGTTAGTTTTGAAAAAATGGAGGCGAGAATATTCTTAAAAAAATAATCCTCTGAAAAAAGAAACACTGGTATTAGTTCAGATTTCACTTCACTGATCCCACACAGTTGGATGAGTCAGAGTGATGGGTGTTATGTTGTAATATTTTGAAGGAGAGAGAAGTCAAGCAGAGATGAGCTATGTCACAGTGTTGTTGTTGTTGTTGCTGTTGTAGTCGTCGTTGAGAATGATGCTAATATTGTTACGTGCGATATATACATTTTGTTGGGATTTATTATTACTTGTTTTGTTTTTCGGGTCAAAGGAGGAATTGAATCTGGAGGGATAAATTGATGATGTTTAAGGCGCGCGAGGTTGAAGATATTGTGAGATTGTTGAGGAGGCTGGTGAAGGTGGTGATGATGCTGATGAGACTGAAGTTGATGACTACTGTAGTGCGTAGAGATTTTGATTCGCGCGGAGATTTCCTTCTTTTGTGATGTTTACTACTAACATGGTGGTTTTCCTTAGCACATTTTGACAGAAATGTAATCTGCGGGTATTGTTGTAGTTGTCTTTTCTTCTGGCTTTCCCTATGAGCTTATCTGTCTCTGTGTAAGGAGTGTGGAAGTAGTTTTTTTGGGGTGAAGGAAATTTAGGAAAAGTATAGATAAACGTATATATATCTGTATATATATGTATATGTGTGTATGTATGAGTGTGAACCTTTGCTTGTACGTGTTATTGGTGAGTTTGGAAGAGGAGGAAGAGTTAGGGAAAAATCTAAAGTTGGCAGAGCATTCGGGAACTAGCTCTATTTTTAGTGCTGACTTGGCTTCCTGGACGGGAATGAGTGTGTGCTAGGTGGAGGAAGAGGTAAAAACGGTTGTGAGAGCTCCACCAAGTTTTTCCGGCTACTGGCGGGCGCAACATCGGATTTCACCTTGTATATTCTCACTCCTGCTACCGCTGCTCCAACTGGTCTGCGTGATGTAGGATCTGAGGGAGAAGAAGAGAAGAGAGAGAGAGAGAGTTAGTCAGGGCTCTGGGCACAAGCAGTAATAGCGGAGAGGGAGAAGGTTGGCAGTGAGTGAGAGTAAGTGCCAAGGCTTGTGAGCAGAAAGTGTGGGATGGAGAGCGCATGTCAGTGATCAAGATGATCGAGAAAAATTTTATACATTTTCCCCCTCTCCGTCGGGTACACTGCTCGCTCATCGCTCTCCGCTCCACTCTCTGGCTTCCTTATAGCGGTGCTGCTGATGCTTGCGGTACTGAAGCCTAGGCGGGAAGTTGCATATGAGCATACTGGTAGGAATAGGGGGAGTGTTGGTTCGCCTAAATAAACGACCTGTATCAAATTTCTATGTCACTTGACTACTCCGGTATTTCATCTGGCCAATTCTGCATTGCTCCTATTCCTTCACATTCCATCATACTTTATCTTGTGTTCCTTGGCTGACGGGGCCGCCGGGTCCGTTGGACAGTAGTGGACAGTCAGCTATACGAGCTTGCATGTACGTATGTGTGGTTTTTGTTTACGTGTAGCATTTGAAGTAAACTTTTTGTCCCTGGATTGAGTATGTGGGACTGTGTGTGTGGGTGTACTTGGGGAAAAATGGAATTTTGCCCTGGACAGAAGTATGGCAATGTCTCCAGGTCTCGAGTTATGCTATGTTTGGAGGATGTCTTCCGCATCCGCAACTCAACTCGGCGGAGGTGGACGTGAGGAAGGGAGCAGAGCGGACAAGTTACTGGTCTGGACAGCTGTGTTGGCTCTATTATTTTTTCCCCTGGAAGCGGCCATCCATGGACTTTCTGGGACTCTGGTTCGTAGAAGCCCAGCTCACTCCTGGTTCCTCCTTGCTGGCTCACGGTCATGTAGGGATAGGGAAAGAAAAGCTGGGGCCCAACTGACAAAGATGCATGGAGGAATTTGCTGCTGGATGGAACTGGCAAGGGAAACTATTCTTAAGCCGCGACACCATATTCAACGTAGACCCTGTCCACAAAGATGCTCCCTCACAAAGCACTAGGTGCGGGAACTCAGGTTTAACCCTTTTCGAAGACTACAAAGTTCGATGCCAATAGTTGGGCCAAAAGAGAGGATGGGGGGGGGGTACGTACTCACTGAAAAATCTCTTGTTATATCCAATTAACACACGTAGTGTCTGATGGGTCGAAAATTAGCCACCACAATTTTTGGTTCAGAACGCCGTGAAATTTTAGAAAATGTGAAACAAGTTTTTTTTATCATGCTATAGTACATAATGCAACAGATGGACAGGGATTTTTGCGATATTTTTTAAAAAAAATCATTCGAAATTGAAAACTGCGACTTTCTTGTGGGGTTTAACATGGAATTTTTCAATCAACACATCGTTACATAGATTGGTCTCAAAACTTTGTGACCCTCTGGTGAGGTCAAGCCCGAATTTCCGCATCTACTGCTTGGTGAGACAGTGTGCTCATGGACAGACTCTGTATTGCATAAGGTATCGATGCTGTGCGCCGTCTACATTTGAATAGTGTCCCTTGTGAGTATGAAGATGCATGTATGGGATGTATCTGGAAGTTCCAGTCTCTCCAGATTTCTCCAGCCTTTCCCTATTTATTAGGGTCATGCATATGGATCCTATGGGTTGATGCCGGCCGCCATGGTGAGCCACGAGAGAGAGGATTTTGGGGGGAGGGGGTGGTGGAATCATATTAAAGAATAACTGGAAGCTCTCGGAACTTCCCCAACTATGCAGATCTTGTAATGTGGGGGAGGGAAGGGAGGGAAGTTAAATTTACCAGTTGACATGAGTGGACGTCTCGTGTAAATGTGGAAACGGCTCCGCTTCGTTGAGTCCAAGCCTGAATAGCTCGATTGTAGATTTGAGTCGTGTAAAATATGGAAGTAGGGGAGCAGAGGAAATCTCTTTGGGACACACTCTTGCTGTGGATGCATCCAACTGGAAGTTGGAATCCATGCTGTTGAAGTTGGTGGTCGTGGTGACGGCGGCGGCGGCGGGTGAAGGTGTTTTTCGAATCAACTTTGCGTACGGATGTGCGTCGATAGTGACTGTGCATGAATGGCTGATCGTTGGTAAAGGTTTGTGGTGTGTGTGAGTGTGCGTGTTTTCGGAAATTAAGTTAAATATTCATGTCACTAACTCATCAATTTCAATGAGCTGGATTTTATTCAATGCCCCATGGCTGTCCGCGCGCACATACTTGGGATTATTAATTATTTATTATTTGAACCGTGGGCTGGGTCAATAGATGGGTTGTTTATTCTGACTCGCGCCCTGCCTGTCGTCGATTCATCATTGATAACATGAAGGGTGTTTGCTTGTGTATTGTTGAAGCATGTGCATCGATGATAGGATTGGAGGCAGGAGGTTGGTTCCTGATAGTGAAAGTCAGTAGAGATTCATAGAATGTTAAAGGGTGATTCGTTCTGATTCCCCCTTCTCCTGTGAGCCTGTGTTCATGTATGGATGTGTGTTAGTGTTTCCTTGTTCAAGTTGAAATGTAATAGGAGCATCTGTTTATTTTCTCCTCTCTGAACTGGGAGAAATTAAGTGAAATTTGGTGGGAATCTGGGCGGCAGAGATATTGGGGAAAGGCAAGCGCACACACTGTGCCGCATTAGACATCTGGATTAGAGGTAGGAGTGTGTAGTAGGATTTCGGTCAGGCTTCTCAGAATGAGATTGGAAGTGCGCTCAGGGGATGATATAAGAAGTTTTTCAAAGTCTCCTCCACCACCTCTTCCACTCCATCACCCTGACCCCAATATCAGTATACATCCCGGCTCGGAGGGGCTGGATGGAGGAAAGTTTGTCCACGTTTGAAGGCGCTAATGAAGAGCGGATTTTTCCAGTCCCTATTTGTCTTAAGCTCTGAAGGATTAATAGAGTTATTCCTGATGAGTTTAAGTGGATTTTGGAAGGGGTTTAAAGAGCAGACGAAGGCGGCGAAAGAGGGAGAAGGAGCCTCTCGTTATGCATCTTTCACACTAACACAGAGTGAGGGTATGGAATCGGGATTGGAGAAATTTGGAAGAAAAGTATACGAAGCGCGCGCATGTTTGTGTGTCTGATTGAGTGTGCATGTGTGTGTGTGTGGGTAGGTGCGTGTGTGGTTGTGCCAGGAGGATGGGGAGATTACACTTCTAGTCGGCTGATGAGATGATGATACGTGATTAAATTTTCCTCAGCGACATTACTCCTTTATTCTCCATGCAGTGGGTGGAGGTTATGGGAATGCATATTGTATAGTGAGAGGGCTCAAATATAGCTTTTCTCCTCCAAAGAGTAGATTGAGCCAGGCGGTGAGCTCGGTTTGGATGGCGGAGTCCAGACGGTTCATTTGCAGATGTGTGGGAGATTGGACTTATGGCCCATTATTGTGGGTGCTCCCAAATGGGTGCAGCCATGTGAGTGCCATGTCTGCGTGTGTGAATGCCGGAAGTGTGCCTCCATCTGACTCAGTGCCCCCTTCTCCGCCTCTCCTACCATTCCATGTGTGCGTCCAAATTTGAGATGACAGTTGGTTCGAGGTGGTTCGATTTTAGATTGTCTTGGTTATATCTGCCTCTCTATCTCTCATTACCTAAGATAATACTTGTAAAGTGGATCGTGGTCTGGTTACAGTAGTTGTACAATCACCAAAAGGAGTTTCCATATAGTAGGGCTTCTGGGAGAGAAAGAGCGAGGGAGCGGGGGAGTGGCCATTCGAAGAAACCAGCCCACCAGTCATATAGCTTCTGACTTTCCTTGTCTCGAACCCGGGAGAAAGTCGGAGTGAGGGGCGAGAGAGAGAGAGAGAGAGAGAACGAGAGGGATGGAGCGACCGGAATAAAATGAGAGCTGAACTAATTTGTAATAACTGCTGATGGATGCGATTCCAGATTGTAAGTTTTCCTTCCTTCACTTCCAAATCCAAAGGAGAAGACGGGGAAGAAGGACTGGAGTAGAATCTCTCTTTCTGTTCTCTTTCGTTCTTGACTAATGATCTTCAAAATCTACAAATTACAGACTTTCCCGTATTTCTTTCCTCTTTCTCTCTCACTCTCCATCACCATCCAGGGAGAACCTTTCCTTTTTTAGTATGAGGTGTGCTTGTTCCCTTATATCCACATAGGGGCGTGCAGGGCTTGTAAAAGTCTCCGGAATGTGTATATGTATGCGCACTAGAGCCACAACGTGCTCTCTACGAGGATTCCCAGGATGTGTATGAGTTTGTGCGCATCTGTGTCTGTGTAGTTGTGTGCGTCCATTTGAGGAGAGTTCCGGATTCCTACTCCCAGTTTCATTCCGGATTCTAAATGCACATTCTGACGTGAATTTTAAATGCTTTCTCTTCATCTCAGTTCTTATCCCATTCACTCCGCCCCACTCCCTGTCCGTGGAGCAAACAACTTGTCTGCTGACAGCGGACTGCTGACTTCTGCATAATATCCATACGTCCTTCAGCCGTCTGTTGATGCCCTGTTGGGAAGGGGAAGGAGCGGAGGCGAGGAGAAGTCAGGTGGGGGCACTACCTGAGACTGAGAGAGTGTATGGACTAATTATTAGGAAAACATCATGTTCAATGTTACTACTCACAGCTGGCCCTTTTCAAATCGAGCTACATTACACGTGGACAGCTTTGAGGACTTCCGCTCATAAATTACGAACCGTCATTCGACCTGGTCTCCATCACGTGAGAGTTAATGCATGGATGTTCCGTTGTTGTGTGAGCCATGTCTTGGGAGGGGGCTTTGCGGACGAGTTATTATTATTACTGAGTGGGAACTCGGGATCGAGTGTAAGGGAGGGGACAAATTCAATTCAGTTATCTGCGCTGATCAGGAGAGAAATTAGCGCTGGCTGTGCTCTACTGGACCATAGATTTTCCACGGCTCTGAGCCGTCCCAGCGTTTCCATATCTGTGTAGCAGATATGAGACTCTCTAT
>VYYI01004382.1:0-10558 GCA_021029175.1 Bilobella aurantiaca
GAGGAGTACTACTTTTTCCGCGAAATTCATTTTAGTGTAATTTTTAAGGTTAAGGTGAAATCCCCACGACCCCTAATATTGGGTTCAATTATTAAACCTTTTCTTTACCGTTTTGGTGCCGACCTCTGCTCATCTATCGGAAATGAGTTTTGATTCCTCCGTTTGAACAGTTTTCATTCATTTTTCTTCATCCATTTTCAGTTAAGCAGTTAACACTAACAGTCAATCAATTAATCAAGAATCAAGGTAAGTTAATTATAGTTCGTAATGATTTTTGAGAAATTTTCTTGTATTTGATAAAAATATATTTATATCAGGAAATCCAGGATTGTCGTCACCGGTTTCTGGCAGCATCATGGAAGTTGACACCACGGAATACAATGGGGTGGCTACGGCGAGTGTCATGGCTTCCCCTGGTACTGCTGGTAGTGTCACTGTGTCACTCCATCCACTCGTTATACTCAACATTTCGGAGCACTGGACACGCGTTCGGGCGCAGGAGGGCAGGCTTCAAGGTAACAAAAGTGTTACCGTGATCATTCATCATGCTCAAAGCTGTGTATTAAAACCACTGGAACAAATAGTTATCGGTGCCCTAATTGGCCAACATAAAGGACGACATTTGGAAATCATGAACTCATTTGAGCTAGTGTTCTCCCAAATCGAAGGTCTTACGGTAATTGACAAGGACTACTACAAAACTAAAGAGGAACAATGTAAGTGTGTTTGTATTTTATTCCGTTTTTATGACACTTGTATCTAATTAAATTATGACAGTCAAACAAGTGTTTCAAGACATGGATTTCCTTGGTTGGTACACTACTGGAGATATGCCTACACCGATGGACATTCATATTCAGCGTCAAATTTGCGAAATTAATGAAAGTCCTGTCTTGCTCAAGTTGAATCCGTTAGTTAGGAACTCCGAGGTAAGTTTGGGTTTTAATCGATTCAATTTTTTTGGCTACAAATGAATGATGAATAAAATATGTTAAAATCATTTAGCTTCCTGTGGCTGTTTTTGAGTCAGTAATTGATCTACTCTATGGAGTCACGACAATGCTTTTTGTACAGTTGCCTTACACTTTGGCTACAGAAGAGGCAGAACGAATTGGTGTAGATCATGTAGCACGTGTACAGTCTGCTGATGATAGTATGGAAACTTCTCTCGGTAATAATAGTATTTTACATATTTGTATTTGAACTATGGATGATTTAAATGATTTAGTATCCATGTTTCTCTTATCGAATAGTGGCCGAGCACTTGCAGTCTCAACACTCAGCAATAAAGATGCTTCAGAGCAGGGTGAAACTAATTCTTGATTACGTAAAGGCTGTAGAGAAGGGGGAAGTGCCTGTTAGCGAAGACGCCCTTCGTCTCGCGTACTCCTTATGCCGTCGCCTTCCTGTTTTGAAACCTGAGCGATTTCAAACAGAATTCTTTGAAGTAAGTATTCGATTTGATCTCTACCAAAAATTTCGTAATATAAAATTGTAATGGTTGCGCTTGCAATTAAGTTATAATTTTTGTGTTTGAATAGCAATGCAACGATGTGAACCTCATAACTTATCTTGGCATGATCACCAAGGGATGTGAAGAAGCTCATCAATACATCTTACGGTTTAACCTACTGCATGAGAAACACGTTGCCACGCGTCGAATTCGAGGATTATTTTACTAATAGCCATATTGCTTCTTACATAATTTGTGGATCGAACTATCGTTAATTTTTTACCGTAAGTCCTTCATTACACCAATAAACAAAACTTGCTTTTAAGAATACAATAGAATCATTCGAGACGAAGACATTACTTTTAAGATTACAGTTTTGATAAGATCAAAAGCTAGGTAGCTGTTTTCAACTACTGCGCTGTGTGGAACTTATGATTGGAAACCAATTTAAGAAACAACTACGAGGCCTTTAGTTTATGGGATCAAAGCAGGCATCTAGGTTTTGACCTAAGATGCCTTGTTCATCAACTTAAGTCTCAACCTACCTTAAGTCTCCTTAAGGTAGGACCAGTCTCCAGGGCTCTTCCTGGAGAAAATGAAAATCAATTTGATTTTGTTGTTAAAGTACATGCGCGGGTCGAAGAAGAGGAAGGATGATAACGATACGCAAGTCAGAGGCGGTCTTGGACCCGTCCTTCCTGGAAAAATGTCATAACCAAGGTGCATGGGGTCTAGTAGTTGATTATGGAATAGCAGATCTGAACTATTCATGAACTCGTGATACCATTCTGCTATTGTGTGAATTAAGTAAACAGCTTTTAATTTAGGATATCTTCGGTCAATATTCAATGTCTTGAGAAGACTCATTTTAGAAGTTGACAATTGTTTGGATTTTTTGTCAATTAACATCTACGCAAGAAGTGGATATAAAAATTATTGGATAATTGTAAAGAGCCCAACTTCGCAATCGCGTCGTATCCTCGCATCGCAGGCAGCGCAACATCTGATCCCCTCCCTCAGTCAGTCCTCAATATTTTCTCTTTATGTGAGTCAAACTCGAATTTTCCCAACAAACGTTTTCTAATTAATTGATTAGTCATACTTCACTCAGCTGAGGTATTACTTGAATCAAATCAAAATCAATTACCAAGTTACTCTACATCAAGAAGTAAGGTATCGATATCATCATGAGTGACCCAGAGAAACGAGGATTGGAACTTATGGCAGAAGCTGACAAGAAGTTGAACACAACAAAGGGACTGTTTGGTGGATTATTTGGGTAATTAAAGCTGGAATTATTTAGTACAGATAGATAAGGAAGCAAGATCAAGTATAAAGCTGTATAATAATGTTAGCTGGTTTTTGAGCAAATGTTATTATTGTAGTGGCGGTGGAAGCAAAACAGATGAAGCAATTGGACTGTACATCAATGCAGCCAACATGTTCAAAATGGCCAAGAAGTGGGGGAATGCTGGGGAAGCCTTTGTGAAGGCAGCGGATCTTCATCTAAAGGCCGGTAATCGACATGATACTGCAACAAACCTTGTGGATGCAGCGAATTGTTATAAAAAGACAGATACGAAAGGTAAGTTTTTTATTTAAGCACAACCTGTTCGATCGAATTCGGTTTAGGAACATAGAATAATTATTAATTAAGGTTTTGGTCTTTAACAATAGAGGCAGTTGATTGTATGGAGCGTGCCATTGGACAGTACCTGGAGATGGGAAGATTCGGCATTGCTGCCAAGCATGAACAGACAATTGCTGAAATTTACGAGACGAGCGGCGAGGACTTGGATAAGGCCATTCATCATTATGAGCAGGCTACCGATTATTACAAGGGTGAAGAATCCAAGGCTGCTGCCAACAAATGTCAGCTTAAAGTTGCGCAGCATGCGGCACAACGGGAAGACTATGTTAAAGCTATAAAAATTTATGAAGAGGTACACAAACACAAGTCTTTTATTCTCGCAGTCGAGGAACACTGAATAATCTTGATTTTTTTTTTTTTTTATTCTAGGTTGCTGCCACATCATTGGAGAATAACCTTCTCAAGTATAGCGCAAAAGAGTACTTCTTTCGGGCCGGCCTTTGTCATTTGTGCGTCGATATTCTAAACGCTCAACAGGCACTGGATCGCTACGCTGATATGTATCCAGCGTTCCAGGATTCTCGAGAGTATAAGTTTCTCAAAGTACGTAATGCTAATTATTGTCTCAATACACCAATTCTTTCATAGATGTTTTCTTTTCTCAACTTAGACCGTAACGGAAAACGTAGAGCAGGAAGACTTGGAAGCATTCACTGCAACCGTGCAAGATTATGATTCAGTGAGTCGGCTGGAGAGCTGGTACACAACGCTGCTCTTGAGAATCAAGAAAACACTTTCTGCAGGAGAACTTTGCTAGAAAGTTTCCGTTGCTATCAAGTATTTCCTTTTCAAACCTCTAGAATTCGAATCTAGTCAAAGGGTTTGACATTTTCTTTATTAGCACACTCAACACTAACATTTGTCCGCAAAGCATACGGAACAAACTCGGAGAATAATCGGAGCTGAATCAAAGCGAAAGCATGAGACGACGAGGGCTAGAGCTTAGATAGCAGCAGAAGCTTTGTAGAACTATTTTGTGATTATTACTTCATTACATTCGACAATTTATTAAACTAGTAGCCAATTAATATACTGAAGTCAGGCTCATCATTATCACAAAATAATTAGGTTTCTTGTGGCATAGTAGAGATATAAATGTAAGGAGAGAGCGAATATGGTGTGGTTCTGGTTGATGACCGGCGTCACGCTCACGCCGCTGGTGTATAACGCCAGGTGCGGTGGTTATGTACTTTTAGCCTTGTCAATCATTAGTTAATTTTTTGAGTTAAATAATTGTTCTGACTTGTTTCACTAAAACTCCATAATAAATCCTACGCCTAGTAATTTTTTTTAAATGACTTTATGTAATCACTTTTTCCAAAAGTTCGAAACGGTTACGTCCTGGAAAAAATTGCGAGAGTAAATCTGGAGATGCGCTTGGTTTGGATGGGACATGACACGGTACGTGAAGGATGACGAGTACAAATTTGAAACGTCAATCGACTAACGTGAGCAGTTAACGTAATTGTTATATGACGTTTTGAACGATTTACTTTACTGCAAATACTTGGGTATTTTAATTTGAGTTTATTTGTGATATAGCGTCATTGAGCGGAAGAGCTACTGCCGAAACGCGCGAAGTGAAGTAGGCTTTTCTTTTGACGATATGTGATTCTTTTCTTATTTCAATTCTCTTTTACGTTGCGCTGAGACTGAGACAGAGTGCTCGCTTTACATATGATTTTTTAAATTTAAGCATTTAATTAATTACATTACAACTTACAGTTAATTGATTTTGTAACAAATAGGCAGTCAGGATGGCTATGTCAAAGACTACAAACACGTACAACAGGCAAAACTGGGAAGACTCGGTAAATCAATCGTTTGTATTATTTATTCTTGTAACTTGTAATTTGCTCATGTTTTAATTCTAACGTTAATGAAATGACTTTCATTGAACTTATCTTTTATTTGCAGGATTTTCCAATCCTTTGTGAGACATGTTTGGGGGATAATCCTTACGTCAGAATGGTAATTGTCGTTACATTATAATTACAACTAAGTATTTTTGTGAGAGGTTACTTTTACCTGCTAGTCCGCTCCCTCCTAAAAAGGCAACGGCCATTATAACTCAATTTCTGTTCTAATTTGGATAGACAAAGGACAAGTATGGATGTGAATGCAAGATTTGTTTCCGGCCTTTCACTGTATTTCGATGGTGTCCAGGAGCAAGAATGCGCTTCAAGAAGACTGAAGTTTGTCAAACTTGTGCGAAGCTTAAAAATGTCTGTCAAACGTGTCTGCTTGACTTGGAGTACGGATTGCCTATTCAAGTCAGGGATAACGCTTTGAAAGTGAAGGATAACTTGCCTCGAAATGAAGTTAATAAGGAGTACTATGTGCAGAACCTTGAACAACAGGTAAGGGAAATGTTATTGACATATTGGCAATTGGCATATTCCCATGCTGAATTACTCTGATGGATAAGAGATGATGGTCTGAGCGAGTTGATAATAAATATTCAACATGCTTGCTTAGGTGAGCGGTGGGGAGCCTGGGGATGCACTGGGAGAAGTCGCGAAGGCTCAAGCACCTTCTGATGTGTTGATGAAACTGGCCCGTACACAACCATACTACAAGCGAAATCGTCCGCACATTTGCTCCTTCTGGGTGAAGGGTGAATGCAAACGCGGAGAGGAGTGTCCCTACCGCCACGAGAAACCAACAGATCCAGATGATCCACTTTCAGATCAGAACATTCGTGATCGGTATTATGGAACCAATGATCCTGTTGCAGATAAGCTATTGCGCCGAGCTTCAGCTATGCCAGCGCTGACTTCCCCCGAAGACAAGAGTATTACTACACTCTATGTGGGAAACCTCGGAGAATTCATGACGGAAAAAGACCTTCGGGACTACTTTTACCAATTTGGGGAGATACGAAACATTACTGTTGTACAAAAGCAACAGTGCGCCTTCGTACAATTCACCAATAGAACAGCCGCAGAAGTTGCTGCAGAGAAAAGTTTTAACAAATTAATACTCTTGGGAAGAAGGCTTACCGTGCGTTGGGGAAAGTCCCAAGCGAAACAAGCATCGGCTGCTGTAAGCGACAACTTTATAATTAGCTTAGATACACCGACTATTCTCAAGTATAATTTTCAATGGTTTTTGGTTTTAGGAGGGCAATGCATCTCTTCCGCACGTACCAGGTAAACATTTAGTTATTAATAGTTCGCTAATGCGTAATTATTTTAATATCGTTTAAATTAGGCCTTCCGGGACCCTTACCTCTTCCTCAGCCATCATCGGGAGGCATGAACTATTTCAACCTTCCTTCAACGAAAGGGTTGCCACCGCCCATTCCATTCTGTCTACCACCACCTCCGCTGCCATCCACTGTTCCAGCAGTCAGTGCATCAGCAGCAGCTGGGTCGAGCACTGCAACCGGTACTGGACAGATGTATTATGCCAGTCAAGACCCTACGCGCATGGGCTCAGTACAGCTGAAGCCTTCGACCGATTAAACTACAGAAGTTTACAGCGTTTCATTTTATTACTCCTACATATTAGAGACAAAACTTTACTTTACCTTTAATTTCTTTTATTTTTCACGTTGGCCGATTGTTGAAGGTAAACTAATATCTTTACACTATCTGAGTTGACGCCAAACAACGTAAAAATTAATAAATGTGGTTATGTGGTCAGATTAAAAATATCTAGATTATTTATTAGAAGTTATTTTATTATAAATTACAGCTGCCGAGTGTTTCTAAATAACGAGAATATTGCTAAAGTTAATTCAAGGAGCAATGGTTTTCTTTTTTGGACTGATCAGTGAGAAATATAATCATGCTGGTTTTGAATCTAAAGGCACCAGAAACCAAAGAGACGGTAACGCGGGAGAGAATTGTGAATAGTTGTAGTTTCAGAAGAGTTCCAAACGCTGTCATATTGCTCCAGGATGCGGTTGATGGCTCCGATTGGTTTCGAGTGGTCGTTTTGTACTAATTATGGGTTACCGTTGTCCAGTCGTCACATCTTTTGTGTTCCCATTAGTAAGTTTCTCAATTAATTCATGGAGAGGTGCCAATTCCTTTCGTTCAATGAGGTTAAATTCTTGCACGAAGAAAATGAAATGCTTGAAGGAAGTATTCAGATGAGCTTCTTCGCCGAGTTGGACGACCTCTGCAAAATGTTGATGATATATATGGGCGTAGACACGAAAGAGTCGTTTCAGAATTGTTTTCGCAATGCTTGAGAAATTTTTCGGAAAAGGTACTCCTAAGTTAAAAAAAATGCAACATTGAGTTACAAATGTCAAACAAGTAGTGCGGAAATCTCGGTAAAATCAGTAAGTAGCATGAGTTGGTTTGCAATAGGGTACGACAAGAGAACAATAGAAATTTTTCCTATCATTTAGGTTTGAAAGGAATCTAGTATGACGCTACAAGTTCAAGATTTCGAGTATAATAAATTGTTAATCCAATTTTTATTTATACGGATTACCAATTTTTGATGGAAAGAGTGTTTCGTCATCCAGTTGATCTTGGATCCAGGTCATCAGGTAGTCAATGTATTTGGGAGCTGAGCATTTAATTGGCTTTTTAACAACATGTCCGTCCGCCCAATGATATTCGTACTTCGGTCCTGCAGCCATTACAGGACACGACTCCTCGGTACAAAATTCAGTGATAGTCCCATATAACATATTAATTTGGTTGAAGAAATCTACGGCTTTTAAAACATGTTCGACTTAAAAGTTGCATTAAAAAAAATTGAAAACGACAGTCATTGATTGCTTACTATTAACAGCAACCCACTCATTAGGATCTTCTCCATCAGGAAGCATTACCGCCAGTCTCAAATTACCAGAACCCAGTGTTGCTGCTGCATGTTGCATAAGGTCATATTGATGTGTGCCCTCTGGAATATGTTTTTTGGGCTTGAAAGTCTTTGCTGTACGGTTTCCACTAAAAACAAAAATGTACATTTAATACAGTTCAGACTAGAATCAAATAGCGATATTTCTAACGTCATGTGCGGAAGATTTAAGTAAAAACTGCAAAGGGTGAACAACGCAAAGTTCGTATTGGGTATCCTCAATACTGGAAATTTTTTACCCCAATACTGAGTCACCGCTTTGGGAAATCGTTTTTGGTCACCAAATTGGGAAATCACGGAGAAAATATCATTTGAATGCCAAACTCCTTAGATTTCCTAGTTTAAAAATTTTAAGATGTCAAATGGGCGGTGGAGTGGAGGGATAAACTTTTGTGTATCAGCCAGCGTCCGCCCATGCATGTTCCACATTGTGGAATCCACAATATGTCAGTCGTCAACTTACGGTTCCATTTGTTTAGGGCCAACATTTTAATTCAAAATAAGTAAAAGACGCTTTAATTTGAGAGTGTATAAGTTTTTACCATGCCTAAGCTAGGAGAAAACGAAATCGGACGGTCTTGAAAACTGTTGTTAAAGGATGGTATGGTAATCTGACTTACAATAGGAAACTCATGGTGGAATTAGCTGATATGTACATTCATTCCATTTCAATGCCCTGAGAGGTGGATTTCTAGGGGCCTTCAGCCGATCTTCGTCGTCAGTTCAGTAATTGAATACAAAATTAGCTGCCAGTCACTGGAACTCTGGAAGTGAGGCGGTAGGCGAAGGTCGCGGTCTCAGCTCCGGTCTCCGGTGTCTTCCTGCGATATGATATTAATCGAGAACCACATTAACGATTTGATACTGCAACGTATATACCGATTAATTAATTTACAATTAATATTTGTGTAGTACCTGCGACCTACACCTTCACGCTTCCAGCATCAATTGACGAAAGAAGCAGACGAGGCAATCCAAACAAAAGAAATAAACAAAAGCTTTATGAATTTTGAGGATTGAGCTTGAGGGCAGAGGAGAGGAAATTAGAAACATTTTAAAAACCGCGCCCTCTTCAATCACGTCAAAGTTCCTGTATCCAGAATATGAAAAGCGTCTAAATTCTAATAACGACATTATTTAACGTTTAGGGAATAATCAACACATAAGAACCGTAGAATAAAACACACGAGTCAGTAGTTCGTAAGATATTTAATATAGTTATATAATTAAATTAGAAGAAAAAAAACTTTGTTAAATAAACACATGTAATCAATGTGTGAATGTAATTTTTTAGAAGTATCCATACAAAACAAAACCATGGGTGCTGGGCTGACGCTGAATCCAAATGACGTCTCTGCTTCTGCTATTACTTCGCGCTCTGTCGTACGTAGGCATCCAACTCGGCATCAAGTTCCTCAGCAGTGGGAGGTTTCATTTGTGTTCGTCCTCCTCGTCCTCCACCTCCGCGCCCGCCGCCGCGAGCCGTCTTGTTCATTCCTCCTCTAGCTGGTCCACCACCGACACGACCACCAGAAACACGAGCAAGTACACGCGGAGCTGGAGGAAGCACTTAGTCCAGTTGGAGTTGCCCATTGTATGTCCATAGGTCTCCCTGCGAGTGCGAAGATAAAGAAATGGTTTAAAGAATTTAAACTAATAAGATAAATAATGCTTATCCATGAATGAACACTACTTACCATCAAGGGGTACTCCGCTATATTTCGCAATGGCTGCTTGCGCCGAGCTTCGTCTCTGAAAGGTTAAATCAGCTTTTCCCAAAGATCGTCCTGACATGTCATAGTTGATCGTCGCGTCCATAATGGGTCCAAATTCGCTAAAGAGCTCCTGTTCAACAAAACATTTTGATTAGGAATATATTTATTTACCTGTAAGAGGAATAGGTTACGTTTACCTTCAAATCAGCTTCTGAAACCGCAAAATGAAGATTTCCAATGACAAGTTTTGCACCGCCCCGTGACGCAGCTCCGATTCCTCCCGCCGCCCTGGCTCTCGTGAACGGAGCTCCACCAACATCCAGGAATTTATCATGTGCCCAAACACCGTCAGCATTTCCGTTCTGTTCATATAACGTTGACCTGTTATCGATGGCCAAAGATGCATCGTTTGTCGTGTTGTACTCTAAGTTACCCTTCGAAAGTTAAGATTTCTTGACGGAAGACCTCCTCCGCCTCCACGGCGACCACCAGCGGCGAATGATCTTGTAGCGCCTCCGAAGCTTCCTCGCCCGCTGCCACGTCCCCTTCCTCTTCCTCGACCTTCAAATACAATAGTCAGACGTTTAGAATACAGCAGTACTGATCCCTCTTTATCACTTTTTCAGTGTCACAGTCCTACCCCCACCCCGAAGCCAACAATGTAGAATTATGAAGGCAAAGGTTGAATTAGTGAACATTGTTACCTCCAGCGCCACGACGGCTTCCTTTAGTTTGCGTGATGATGTCGTCCAAACTGAGATCCATGGTTAATTAATGAAGAGGAGGTGAAAATAATCAATTAACTAATTTGATGTCGATTAACTTTTGGAGACGCAGAAAGAGGGATTTTGGCTTGGTTGAATACTCCGCTTCTCCCGGAGCTTTTTCAAGGAAAAATAGCCACTCTGTCTCAAA